>JAODAL010008683.1:0-115915 GCA_025379985.1 Phyllomedusa bahiana | reverse complement strand
CAGGAGGAATGAAAAGGACAAACATAACCGTCTGTGTCTTCAGAGAAGCCGTAAGGCCAATTGGACAAGGTCCTGTGTTTGCATCAGGATTGTCTGATGATTAGGTAGCCAAAAGCAGGAGTGAATTCAGTACACAGAAGACATGCAAATATTACATTTACTTGTCATCTCTGTTTTGGATCAATTCCTATTTATTTTTGGCTTTAGCATTTCTGATGGATTATTGACTGATTGATATCGGAGAAGTTATAAGGCCGGTATGACATGGTTCTTTGTTTGCATCAGTATTGTCTGATGATTGAGTAGCCAAAAGCAGGATTGGATACAAAACACAGAAAACATGCAAATATCCCATTTACTGGTCATCTCTGTTCTGGATCAACTCCTGTTTCTTTTTGGATTTAGCAGTACTGTTGGATTATTGACTGATTGAAAGCGGACACTGACAGATCAAAGGAAGGGCAAATTGATCAGTGAAGTCAATGCAAAACTACTGCCGACACCCTCTCCACTCTTTCGGGGGAGAGGGGCCTCTAAATGTATTAGTGTTTAACAGAATGGAATCATCTGATGACGGTGTAAAAGGAATGTGCTCTTGACGCTATAGTGGGATCTTGGCCCTCTGCTGGGTTCTTTCTTGCTGGCGCTGGCATTCCCCTTTCAGTTTTGACCCCATAACTACCTGGATAAGTTAAGTGTGATCTGTGTGACATCTGCGTGACATACTAAATCACAGCATTGTTTCAATACCAAACCACGCTCCCTATGCATATTTCAGCATGGCACAATGTTCTACAACGGCATACAGGCTCTCTGCTGCCAGGAAATAGCTGTTTTTTTAACACGTTTAGTCGCGAATAAATTTGGAACAAAACAAATTTTGAGGAAAAATTTGGCGAATCGGCCAAATCAAATTTTTTAGAAATTTGCTCATCTCTAGCTGTCAACAAAGACTGGCTGCCCCCATTTTGGTCATGGACTCAACCCATTTATTCTGGCTATTTTTAACTAGAACAGACCCTGAAAAGCATTGAGCCCTGGGAAGGCACAGAGAGAGTCAGGATTGTTTGTTTAGAGTGGGTCCCCATCTGAACTGAGGTAACCTTACTGTTGGTGGATGGACTCTCAACATTTAGATCAAAATATGCACCAAAAGCCTCTGGTTTTCATGTATACTACATGTAGCAGCAATACACTTTAAAAAATTCATTTATTCAATATTTATTTATTGAATTTTTTCTGGGTTTTTTTTGTGTGCTGACACTTGTTTTGCAGCCACCTGTGCCAGGTATTTTATGTTTTTCCGAAGGTGCTGACCATTGTTGCTTTATTTATGTTTTTTGGGTCAGGAAATACGTCAGGTGTTATGTCTGCTATGCTTGTTATGTCTGCTATGTGAAATGGTATAATTGTGCCACTAATTTAGCACAAGAAATTAGGAAAGAGGAAAGGTTTAAGTCCATAGATGAAGAAGTAATATGTAGCAGTCACCGCTTACGATTGGATCATTAAAAAATATATAATTGTGTCTCTGTGAACTCAAAATGTATCAACTATGAACCTACTGATTATTAGTGATATTTACCAGTCCCCTGTTTTTCTTCAGTAGCATATTGATTGTAGAAAAGATTTGTATGGAGTAACATTTGAGCAGGCACGCACTCCACATGACTCTTTACAAGACAAAATCTCTCTGTCATGCACTTCCTTTGAGGGTATGCTGATGGTGAGAAGCTGGGGTCTAACATTCTAGAAATCCTGTGGATGAGAGATATGTGTTTATAGCTAAAATACCCCATTAAAATTGTTGAATCATTTTGTCAAAGATGTTGGCATTGATAGATGGTTCAGCCCACGTTTATAATTGGCAGCCCTTTAAAGACAGCATAGGATTTTGTACAGCATCTTTATGTCTCAGTGTTCTTGCTCAATCTGCAGTAAAATGTTCCCTGTAGTGATTTGCTTTATTGAATGCTCTGGTCAGTAAAATCAGCTGTAAGAGTAAAAAAAAAATCAAAGCCGGCAACATCAATAAAGCTGATTAAAGCTGCGTGCAGTGAGTAGCAATGACCCCAAAGGTATCGTAAAAATAAAGTCAGGTATATAATTTGGAAGCTTGGGAAGCTTATTCAAATGCTTTCCATTGGGATGTCACTGCAGCTATTGCCAATATCTTATGCCCACAGCTTCTATAAAAAGTAATGTTTGCTTTATATGTAGTTTCATTCAGATTAAATATTAGCATTAGCCAATTATAACAAATCCAGTTTTAGTCTACCACTGAAACACATTTTGTTAGCCTGAAAACCTGTTTTAACTTGTGGCCAAAATTTACTATGGACTCAAGGGGTTATCCAAAGGAAAAAAAGTATTTCAAAATCATATCTGTCCCAAAAGTGGGCATTTTTGTACTTTCATTTAATTTGGACTACCTGCAATGGGCTTATGTGCTTCCTGCATTTTTGCATCAGCATTTTGATGACAGGAAGACCAGTATTTGTTGTGTTTGGATAGGAAATAGCTCTGTGTCAAGCTTGTGAAGTAAAATGACTAAAAGGGTTTGTCTTTTTTTTTTTTTTAAGGGCAGTCTTTGAAGCAGCACCCTTCTGCTCTTATGTCAGGCTCTCAACATGAGGGAGGAAACAGGGGAGAATACTAAGACTGGAGGGTGGAAGATAGACAAAGGTTTCTGACACTTGTGGTTTTACCAGGTCAAAGGACACAGGTTCCCATTAGCAGATGATGCTGCTTGGCTACAGAAAAGTGGAGTTACATACAGCAAAGGAAAGGCACAAATTAGCATAGAAAATATCACATGGAAATGAATGATGAATCAGGCAGGTTATTTAAGTATTTAGTGTGCAGGACAGCCTCTTTCAATTAAAAGATTATGGTACATTTTGTATCTGGTACAGTTGCTGTCCTGTGGCTATAATAATGATGATACAAACACACACACACAATATATACAATGAAACAAAGGGATTAAGTAGTAAAGTAGTCCCAGGAAGGAGCTAATTGTAAAAAATAATGTCTAAGGCTATGTCTCCAAGACATAGCAAACGGTGCTTTTTTTTTCCTACAGTTTTAGAATTCTAAAAACCACCGAAATTTTGATTTGTTCAGGCAGCCCATGACTATAATAGTAAAAAAAGACCTGTAGTCTACACCAGGTCGTTTCTCTACGCTGTTTTTGGCGCTGGCGTAGTATACAACATGCTGTATAATACGCCAGCACTTTCAGTGTTTTTGTCTTCCCATAAAATCAATTGTATGGGCCAACGGCAAAAAAACGAGAAACGACTGTGTTTTTATCCTCAAAAAGTGACAAAAAACGCGGTCGTGCTTCGGAAAGAAACTATCGACTTTCAGACTGTTTTGTCCATGGCTGTGTCGTCATAGCCATAAGTGTAACCCTCAGAAATTCAATGTGTTAGAAACGTAGGGTTACTACATTATTGCAAAGAGAATATTTATTTATGTGCAATGTTTCTTCATTTTAAATTTTATCATGTATACAAGCTCTCTAACCTTACATATAAAAGATCTTGTATACAACAACAGTATAACCATCATGCAGCCTTATTGAAATTTGTAGTAATGCTCAAAGCAGATTTAAGAGCTAAACCTGTACCATCAGTAGCAGGTATCATAGAGAAGCAAGACCAAGACTATGCTTATCAGTTTTCACTGGCAGGCATAATGCAAAAGTATTGCAGTGCATAGTAGAAGCGATCAAATGATCTCATGGTAAAATCCAATAGTGAGACTTTAAAATAGATATAACCCCAAATTTATTACAATGCATTGTGTATTACGGCTCTAACTTAGAAAAAATTATTTTAATAACATACATATTGCTCTGATAAGGACGCAGATTCATAATATAAAAGTAAAACTGTTGCTGTTGTTGGTTCATCATGTTCCCAAATATAGAAGGAAAAAGTGTAAATAAATAGTCATATGTACCACATATTAATTCCATCTTAACGTACCTTCATATTCATTTTTTAATTCACGGGCGTGTTTAATGGCTATTACTGGGCCTTTGAAGTGACAAATGACTGAGGGCACCAAGGGCTAGTGCCATAGTGACTATTGCTGGCAGTCTATCAGAAGAGATCAAACAGGTCTGTAGCTATAGCAACCCGAGAAACTGTTAATGAACACATATTTCAAAGTGACGTGTTTTTGCAAAATCTTTAACATAAAAAGCAATATTTGTAGTGAGATAACCCCTTTAAAAGGGTTGTCTCACTACATTGATTCATCTTACCTCAGTCCTGTTTTCTTGGTTTCACTTGATTTTTTGGCGTGTTTTTTGGCTTCCTACTAAGCTGCAGTACAAGCCAGATCTGTAGCTCTTAGCAACCAGTGCTGGCGAGCCTTTCAGGATAGTCAAACAGGTCTGTAGCTATAGCGACCTTGAGGGCTGATTGATCCCATACAAGAGGGATATCTAGGAAGAGGGTAGGACAACGGTTAATGGACATATATTGAAATAGGAAGGTTACTTAAATGGACATATATTGCAATAGTGATCTTTTTTTTTACTAGTTCTTTAACATTAAAAAATAAAATCCTTGTAGTGAGACAACCCCTTTAAGCTTAAAAAAAGCTAAAACATTGGTTACCTCTTAAATTGCACTTACCCACAGAATAAAACTAACATGTAATTTATACAATTCCATAAATCCCCAAAACAACAGCAGAATTGCTGTTTTATTTATAACCCTCCCCCAAAAAATTAATAAATTATGTTATAAAATGCATTAAATTTACTCCAAAGTGGTGCCATTAAAATAAACAACTCTTCTGACAAATAACAAGTCCTCAAGCATTTGGGATTAGGGATTGAGCGATTTATCGGACAAAGTTGAATCGGGCCACGGTTTTATGGTAATCGGCATTTTTTCGTCACGCGTTAATTTAGTTCAAAATTATGCGCATAATCTATTAACCACTTACCGCAGGAGCAGTTTTGGGGCCTCTCTACAGTGCCCTATTTTTGAAATCTGTCATGGGTCACTTTATGAGAGAATTACTTTTGGACACTTTAACCGATCCGTTGTGTTTCAGATGATTGTTTTCATCGTGCCAATTGTGCAATATGAATGAGTAAGAAATTTTGGTCCATTAAATTTTGTTCTATTTGTGAACAATATCATAATTATCGTGAAAAAATGTGAAACAATTTACAATTTAAAAAATTCCAAAAATTTCTGACAGGGTAAAGGACAATAGTTATTCCACTCAAAAATTGTTTTTTAAACTAGCATCTACATTATGTCTGATGTAGTTTGGCATTATTTTTTTAAATGTCTTTTTTTTTTTTTTACGACATTTGGGGGTTTATTAATTTAGTAGTAATTTTCAAATTTTCAAGAAAATTTGCAATATACTTATTTTTAAGGGACCAGTCAGTTCTAACGTGGACTTGTTTGACTGTTAAGTAGATTACTTCCCATTAAAAGACCTTCATCTAGTAAACTACACCTTAAAGTTTTCAAAATCGAATTTAGGAGTTTATTCTACCCATTAGGTCGTTTCACAGGAATTAAAAGCACGTGGAAGTAAATTTCAAAATTTCACTTTTTTGCTGATTTTAATTTTTATTACTTACTTGACAAGAATACGGTAAATGTGATCAGGGAAAATGCAAATTATTTTGATTCCCAGATTCTTTCGTTTTTCAGAGATATCCCATATGTGGCCCTAGTGCATTATTTGGCTCCAACAACAAGCCCCAGAATAGGTGGCAGCACCTACTGGACTTGGGGTCCTCATTTTTCATTACAATTTTATTTTAGGGGCCATTTCTGGTTTGCGGACAACTAAGGGTGATAATCTATAATATATACCACTATACAGACCCCCATAGATGGAAAACCACACCCCTCACGGAATTTTTCCAGAGGTGTAGGTGAGTATATCGGACCCCAACTGGTGTTTCACAAATTTTTTTAGCGTTCGGCAGTGGAAAAAAATATATATATTTTTTTTCCAATAATCTTCAATTTTTAGCTAGTTAAATTTTAATTTTTACAAGGATCTTGGGAAAAAATGCCCCTAAATAGTGCTTTACGCAATGTCCTTCCAAGTTAGGCATTACCTTACTTGTGGAGTGTATACTGGCTGTTTTGGCGCATGGCAGGGGGTAACAAGGGAGGGAGGGAGGGCTATTTGGCTTTGGCGCACAGATATTGTGGGGCCATGTCGCATCTGCAAAGCCCCCAAAGTACTAAAAAGGTGAAACCTTACCTGTAAGTTTCATCTTTTTTGGATTCAACACCCCTCAAGGATTCATCTAAGGGTGTTATTTTGCATTTTGGGCGCCAGGTGTTCCGAGTTTTTTTTTAGCATATGGGCCATGGAAATGGAGGGGGGAAAACGCTGTTTTCCGCCATTGTTTTTGGGCTTCATTTTTACAGTATTCGCCATACGGTGATATATGACGGGATAACTTACTATGGGGGTCGGTACAATTACTATGATATAAATTTTATATAGTTTTTTTGTTTTATTATTCTTACACAATTGAAGCGTGTTTTTATAAAAAGTTGCGTTGTTATGTTGTTACTATTTGACAGCTATAGCTTTCCTTTAATTTTTGCATATGAGCTGCTTGTGGATTGTTTTTTCCGAGATGAGTTTGATATTTTTATTAGGTTCATTATGGGGGGCCATGTGATGCTTTTAATCACTTTTATTAAGGTTTGTGTGGGAGGGTATTTGTACAAAAAACAGGCAATCCTGGTAGTGTTTTTTATTTTTTTGTTTTCAGCCGGTACTGTGCGTCGTATAAATGACTGACTAGTTTTCCTCAGCAGTTGATACGATTACTGCGATACCACATTTGTATTATTTTTTTTCATGTGGTTTTACTGCTTTTACCACAATAAAAACACTTTTTATTTGACACAAAAGGGGAAAACAAGTTTTGCATCACCGCAGTTGAGAGCCATAACTTTTTTATTTTTCTGTTTATGGAGCTTGTTATATATAGGGAACTTTTTTTTTGCGGGGATGAGTTGACGTTTTTATTGGTAAATTTGTGAGGGGGACAAGACTTATGATCGCTTTTTAATACGTTTTTTTGGAAGGCAGGGTGAAGATAACGACTGCAATCTAGCAGTGTTTTTTATTTATTATTTTTATTAGCGTTCACATGCAGTATCCGTGGACAAGTTTAGTTTTACTACTGTGGATGGAGAAGGACGATTACCCAGGTGTACCCAATTTTGTAGTTTTTTTATTTGAAAGCACAATTTTTTTGAAAAAAAATGTTATTTATGTGTTAAAACTACTATTTATGCATTGCTTATTCTAATAGCCAGAACTTTTTAATTTTTCCCGTTACAGAGCTGTGTAAGACCCTTTTTTTTCGCGGGATCGTGAAAACTGACGTTTTAATTGCGTACAAACTTTGGCGTTTATATTAGTTTTTGATCCGATTTTTATGCCATTTTATGTGTTGCAGGATGTAACAAAAATCACAATTCTGTGACTGTTTTTTGTTTTTGTTTTTTACGGCGTTCACCGTAAGGGTTAATTAACGTGACAGATGTATAGGGTGGGGCTTTCGCTTCGATGCGCAGTTACCAAATATGGGTTTACTTTTTTATTTTTGATCTTTCTCTTTGGGGCAATTGCGTTTGTAAAGGGGGAAAAGGGCGATGTACGGTTTTTATTTTATTTTTTGTTTGTTTGGGTTTTACTTTTTACACTTTTTTTTTTACTTTTTTCACACATTTTCAATTTTCCAGTGGGAAATTGCGATGTAACGATAAGCAGATCAGTTACTTTGCTATAGGAGTTCAGCATACAGTTTTTAGATTTGTATGCTGGTCTCCATGGCATATGTTGTCACGCGGGGGATGCCCACATGCATTGTGGGGCATCGTGACGTCAACTGACAAACACGGATGCTGTCATTCTGCATCCGGGCTGCCTGGTAGGAGGGAATCAGTAGCGGCGCTCAAGCGCCATTACTTGCGCCGGATCTCGGGCGGCAGGAGACTCACTCCTGCAGCCCAGCTGCCGACGATGTTCTGAATACGGATGTCACACGGACCATCGGGGGAGTTAATCCCCGCGGCCGGAGCTCTCTTACGGCCGTGGGGGGATGCGGATGATGCCAGCGGTAATATTCCGCTGGTTCCATGCTGCGATCTTGCGACGCTCCGTTGTTGAGCGCGCAAGATCATCCTTGACGTACTCATACGGCAATTTGCGGGAAACCCACCCGACATTGCCGTGAGAGTACGGCAAATGTCGGTAAGGGGTTAATAACGCGCCATTTTCGGCGTTCCTACATTTTGGCGAGGCCAGCCAATCTGCTTACAGAATAGAGCAGGGATTGAGATGGTGTGGGGTTTTTTGCGACGTCAGGACTGGGATGTGTATGGTTGCGATTGGCTGGAAAATCATCATGACCTTGTCTCTTAAATAGAACAGCCCTTCCTGTTATGCCTCAGTCTCTTCAGAGTTTCAATACTAGTTGGACGTGCGCTCTGATGTCTACAAACTACTCCGCGAAAATCATACTATTTTTCAAAAGAGAAACCTCTTCTATTAGACTTGTTGTTAGATTAGACATTGGAAGATTTTTCGGTAGTTAGATTATTTTAAAGCGCATCTTTCGTATAAAGTCACGGGGAGGGAGCGGGGGGGGAGGGCCGTGGGCGAACACAGAAAAGCTTATAAAGGAACAAAAGGATAAGTTCACACCTAGAACTTTGTGTAGACATTGCACTGCATATCTTCATTATTAACATTTTGCTTTGAAAGAATATCAATGGATATTGGGCAGATGTGTATAACTTATATTAGGAGACACTCATTCTGGTTAACTCCAGGTCTCTTTGTTAGGTGCAACTCCACTTTTTATTACTCAGTATACATTTCAGATAGGTGTTCTTTTTCAATTTTACCCAATATCCAATTTTGTTGATATTTCAACCTTGCACTTTAAATTTGGAATCCTGCAATCTGTAGTCAGCAAGGTTGAGTGGTCGCCAAAAATACCTTGTTCATAGTATCTATACAGGATACGTGTTTTTTGCATTTAGTAACCAGACCAGGATTTGTTCATTGAGATAGCTTGCTTGTTATATCTTATAAGCAAATTTTATAGTCACCACAGGTGATGGAAAGGTGCCAAAATACCTTGTATATACCGAATCTTTATACAGCTACGTGTTTTTTGGGATTTGGCGCATTGCAGCTTTGTTCATTCAGTTGCGTGCATCTTAATCTTATACAGCAATTTGTATACGTCACCACAGGTGAATTGAAAGGTGCCTAAAATACATTGTATCATAAGAATTCTATAACAGAGACGTGTTTTTTTGACTTTGGCGCAATTGAGCTTATGTTCATTAGATAGCGGTGACTTATATCTTATACAGCATTTTTTTATAGTCACCACCAGGTGAATTGAAAGGTACCAAATACAACTTGTTTTACGGAAAACCATAAAGATACGTTTTTTTTTTGCACTTTGGCCCCAGTCAAGATGTGTTAAATTTGGAATCCAGCAATTTTGTTTTGATTAGAGGGATTGAGGAATAGCTGTGATTTGCGTCTGTTAATAATACACTTTCCAAAAACTATTCCATACCTCTCAATTTTTATATTTCTTAACCCCCCCCTCCCCCCATTTATTTTGGAGCGAATATTCAAAGGTGGTATAGCGAGCAAAGCGGGGGGTAGGACATGGTGGTAGGTAGAAGGGTACCAGAGAAGGTTTGCTCCTGTTCCTGTGCTGGCAACAACACACATGCCAGACGGATTTCGTGTTCGCAGGACCGCCAGGCCATGTAATCGCTGGGTCAGGGCCCTGTGAATTCAGTATGAAACCAGTTAGCATGGTCGCCTATCTGTTCTTCAGTGGTTAATGCAAACTGCAATTCCAGGCAGTATTACCTCCTAGTCCTCCATATTCCCGGCACAAATGTCATCATCTGCATCAGCGTTCATCCGTCCAAAATGATGCATATGGCCAGCCCAAAATGTCAATCTAGTTGCTACCACCAATGTGGATAAATCACATTTTCCTGAAGACCTCTTTGATGGCAAATGCGGGGTTGGGGGTCAGAAGGCATGTTAATAGTTCAAGGGATGATTTAGTCTGCTTGTCGCCCAGTTTATGATGCCATCGAGGTTGGAGAAAGGAAGACGGTCATTCGGCAAACAATCGCCGGGCGGTCATGCAAAAGCCTTGCAGACCTGCCCTTGCTAGTAGCCCGCAGCTTCTGGATGTTGAATGTCTGGACGACCTAGTCACCTGTGTTGATTTTGATGATGTTGACATTGCGGATCGTTCCTGGTCTTTTCCGAAGAATTGCTTGCAAGTCCTTCAATACAGTTGGGACGACGGGAGGGATGACGTATGGTTTGGGAATGGTGAGTGTCAATAGGGTCCCGCCACAAAAGGGACGGGACGAGGAACGTCGGCTCGGTCAGAAGGTCCGCTTGATATGATTCGCCGCCCACGGTCAGCGCAAAAACCAGTGAAACTAAAATGGTGGTTGAAGAACTCTCTTTTTCCGGCACTTTTTATTCTGGGGTTCATGAGAATAGTGCCTCAGCACAGGAACATGACACCGACAAACTGTACACATTGCTTATACTGCAGTTGAATAGTGCTCAGCACCAGAAGCTTGTCACCGCCAACTGTAACACATAGCTCTATTATGCAGAGAATAGTGTCAGCACAGGAGCCTGACACGGAAACTGTACACATAGCTCTATACTGCAGAGAATAGTGCTCAGCACAGGAGCTGAACCGCCAAATGTACACATAGTCTATACTACAGAGAATGGCTCAGCACAGGAACCTGGACACGCCACCCAAACTGTACACTATAGCTCTATACTACAGTAGGAATTAGTGTTCAGCACAGGAGGCCGGACACCGACCACAACTGTTCACATAGATCTATAATACAGAGAAATAGTGCTCAGCACAAGGAACCTGCACACCGCCAAAACGTACACTTGCTCTATTCTACAGAGAATAGTGCTAGCACGGAGCCTTGACACCGCCAAAATGTACACATAAGCTCTATATTGCAGAGAATAGTGGCTTCAGCACAGGAACCCATGACACGCCAAACTGTAACACATAGCTCTACACTACTGAGATTAGTGCTCAGCACAGGAACCTGAACACCAGCCACCAAACGTACACTTAGCTCTTTACTACAGAGAAAGTGCTAAGCACAACACCTGACACTGCCAAAACCGTATACACATTGCTCTATACTACATGAGAATAGTGCTAAGAACTGGAGCTTGACACCGCCCACACTGTACACATAGCTCTATACTACAGAGATTAGTGATCAGAACATAAGCTGAACACGCCAAAACTGTACCACATAGCTCTGTACTACAGAGAATGTGCTCAGCACAGGAGATGACACGCCCTATGTACACATAGCTTATACTAAAGAGAATTGTGCTCAGCAGGTTTGGGGCTCATGCTTGGTTCAGGATTAGGGATATTCAATGTCCAGTTCAAGTAA
Source organism: Phyllomedusa bahiana (assembly GCA_025379985.1). Classification (NCBI taxonomy): domain Eukaryota; kingdom Metazoa; phylum Chordata; class Amphibia; order Anura; family Hylidae; genus Phyllomedusa; species Phyllomedusa bahiana. The sequence continues at coordinate 104,384 of JAODAL010008683.1, read as the reverse complement.
CATGATGGCAAGTGGGTTCAAAATACTGCATTCTGCACTTTTTAATTGGTGTTACTGTGGTACATAGACAGGGATAGTGAATGGAAGTGATGTGATTTTTTTTCTGTGGCTTTTATAACCTAATTGTCGTTGCCCTAAGATGTAGCACGTATTCATTTGAATGTTGTGGATGTTATTCAGCTTCTCCAGGCCCATGTTTTGGGTGTTATAATGTAGTTGTTGTTGCTCTCCCCTAGACTTAATGGTCATCGCTCATAATCAAATGCTTACTTCGAAATAACCTTATCGATGGTGCCCGAACTATCGACTATCGCCCGATGTCGAAACAAGTAATCGCTCATACACTAATTAGGATTTCATTCGTTTAAGAAGTACTTCCTAAAATGTTGGCAAAAATTTGGTGACTGGGGCTTTCTCAACCATAAGCTTTGTTATTATCATTTTTATTTATTTTATCAGAATTTAATATATTGAGCCTGAAAATGTATACCTTTATTTTTCAGTTGACTCAGTTCTGTGCCTATTATTCCTATTGTTGTGATTATATAATTCATTCTAGTACTTGTTTAATATTTATTTTAAGGCAGGTCTTGTAGAAGTTTTCCTTTTACTTATTTTTAGAGATGAAATATTGTGGGAATATTGTTTCTTTTAGAAAAATTTAAAAAATTTTTTCCCCTTTAAAGGTTCCACAAAATTTTTTAAAAGAGTAAATTACTCTTCAAAATGGGCTTTCCAAAAAAACCCTGATTAAAAACATAAAATTTTGTGTGTTTTTTGGAGACTATTTTGTGGAGGTTTTTTTTTTTGTTTTTTTTAAATTTACATCAAATATCCCACTTAAAACTATTTTTTTTAGGGGTATTTTACTTCCATAAAGGGCCTAAAGGGAAATTATTAAAAGGCATTTAATTTAAACCTTTAAAAAATCCCAAAATCCCATCCCAAAAAAATACCATTTTTTTTTGCATTGGAACCCCAATGAAGTTGTTAAAAACATTTTTTTCAAAAACTTATTTTAGGGCGTATTTCGCAAAAAAATACCGTTTTTCTCGAGTATAACCCCGGAAGTATTAAAAGCACAAAAAAGTGCTGAAAAATCCCCCCTGGGTTATACCGAGCACTGTCGGAAATTGGGCGCTGGCGAGGGCCCCTTTCGCCGGCAGTGACACTTCTTTTTTAAATGCGGCTCCTCAGGGAGCGCATTTTTAATGAATGCCGGTGACCCACAGTGACATGCTGCGGGGGCCCCGGGGCACTGCCCCGCTATCTTTTTTCCCTGTGGGCTACTCCTCCGGAGCGCTCCAGGGGCCCACAGTGGACCCCCCCGGGGGGGGCCCCCCCAGACCCCGGGGTTTGCCCCGGGTATCCGGCCCCCGGGCAAGCGTGTGTTATCAGGGTGCGTGCGCGGCAGATGACTCATGGCTCTGTGTCCGGCAAAAAGACGGGTGGGGCCCGGGAGGCGGGAAAAGAAAAGGCGGAGCAACGGGGGGGCGGAGAAACGGGTTTTAAAGGTAAGTACTTGCATTTTTCTTTTGGGGGGGGTCTATATCTGCCTATACCTGCCCATACCTGCCTTGAGCGGGTGGGTGGGAAAAATAAGCTGCCTTTTACCTGCCTAAAACCTTTCCCTTTTGGGGGGAAGGGTACAATAATTTTAACCTAACCTGCCTATACCTGCCTTGGAGATTGGGGGGGGGACAATAAGCCCCTTTTACCTGCCTTTCCCTCCCTTTTGGGGGGGGGGGGGAAACAATAAGCTACCTATGCCTGCATATACCTGCCTTGGGGGGGACAATGGCTACTATACCTGCTTGGGGGGGGGGGGAAATAAGGACATATACCTGCCTTGGGGGAGACATAACCTCCTTTACCTGCTTTGGGGGAGACAATAACCTCCTATACCTGCTGGGGGAGGACAAAATCGCGTCCCTATACCTGCCTATACCTACTTTGGGGGAGACAATGACCTCCCTATACCTGCCTATACCTGCCTTCGGGGAGACAATAACCTCCCTATACCTGCCTATACCTGCCTTAGGGGAGACAATAACCTCCCTATACCTGCCTTGGTTGGGGGGGGGGGGGGTGACATAACCTACTATAATGCCTTTTCATGCCTTGGGGGGACAATTAACCTGCCTATAATTTTTTGCTGATTCCTGCTTTGGGGGACATTTACTGCCTATAAATTGCGTATACTGCATATTGGGGGACAAGTACTGCCCTTTACTTGCTTTGGAGGGACATTAAAATTGCCTATACATGACTATGTGGCTATATAAACAGGCCTATGGGGAGACATTAAACACAGCCTATTACTGTCTATGCCTTTATAAAATGCTTATGGGGGACATTAAACTGTCTATACCTGGCCTACTAGGAACGGTTTACTTTATCAAAGTCTTTTTTTTTACCTGTTAGAAATAGTTCCCAATACTTCTAATCTGGAAACAAAACAAAATCAGCGAGGTCATATTGAAGCTAGTTTTAAATTCAGGTTGTGTCTAGAGCAGAAGAAAGGCATTAACAGTATTGACAAGTAGGGAGTTTGTGTTGACGTAAAACAAATGAGGGAATGGAGGTAAATGTAAGCTGATTGGAAAAAGATTCCAAAGGCAAAGAAAAGCTTGACGCGTTAAACTTCATATGGGGCTTTGTGACTTGAATTGCATAAAGGGGTTATGGAGTGTCGTCAAAATGGTTACTGCATAACACGAATGGGAATCCCATTACGTGCCCCTTCAAATGGCAAAGATGATAATTTAAAAGCACGGGCTATTGAAAAATTTTGTTGCGTCAGAGGTTGGTGTATCCGCTTCATGAATAGATTTGGACTATGTTAGCGGCAAAGATTTCACAGAAGTTGCCTAGAAACTGAAGAAAAAGTGATGTCATTCCATTCATTCATATAAAACTAAGAAGATCCATTACTATGACTGGGAGATATTGGGAATATGGATGAAACACCTATGACTTTGATCTTCAATGTGGCAACAGAAACTGTGGCAAGTTTGGGGGAGAAAAACTATGCTTCTAAGAACCAGGGAATGAAAAACCAATTTCACAGTCGTTCGTCATGTTTGGCTAATGAACGTAGCTACGGCCTGTCATTATTTTTAAAATAAAGACCTTGCCTAAAAAGGTCAAATTCCTCCTCGAATTACGTGCGCGCAACATATTAAAGGCTGGATGGATGAAGACGGAACAAAAAATGGCTGGAGAAATTTGGAACGAAGACCAGAGCAGCTTAAAGAAAAAACCATCCATGCTAGTTTGGGGATATGTTCAGAGCCCACACATATGATGATGTAATAAATGGCAAAGTCTTCTCAGTTACTTTGGCCGTTTTCAGGTGGGCTTCATCTGTATTGCAGCCCTTGATGTTTGCTTAAATAAACCTTTTCAAGACCGTGTTTCGAAAGGATGTGTCATGAATGGATGTCATTGGTAAGCCAAACTGACAAAGTTGGAAAATCTGAGAAGACCCGACATAGAATTGGATAGCAAAGTGGGTCCTGATGCACGGGAAGAGATTCAGAGGACCATGGTGGCAACGCGCTTCAGAAATGTGGGCATCAGTAATGCTATGTATGTGCAGTGAAGACAGCGCTTTGTTTGAGAATGACGGCAGTGATGTGATGACTGCTGAACTCAGTGACGATGGACACATGTCTATGCAGATAAACCTCACAGCAAGATAATGTTGAAGCTCTGTTTGGACATACAGGATGTTGAGGAGGATATCCAGTTTTGAAGGTTTTAATCTTAGGTTCTGCTTGGTTGCTGAGTTGAGCTACATTTTTGAGCTACCAGATTTTTTTGTTACCCTCTTGAATCTTACAGAGGCTAGTATACTGGTTTTTCTTTGAAAATAACTATTCAAGAACATTTAATCTACTGGATGGCTCAATTAGTGTAATTTTATTGGTATCCATTTTTTTAATTCTACAGTAGGCCGCTGCTTTTTCCACCTAGGCTCTATACTCGAGTCAATAAGTGTTCCCAGTTTTTTTGGACAATTAGTTGGGTGCCTCGGCTTATACTCGGGTCGGCTTATACTCGAGTATATACGGTATGTCCCAAAATAAGTTCAAAAATGTGTTGTGTAAACATACACTAATATTTCCAAATCTATATTGTTTAGTCATAGACTATTTGTTGACAGAGACTTCAGTTGTCTCTAGAAATTGTACATAGCTTCCTCTCCCCTTTTCATCCTTTTTATTTTCTCCTAAGCTAAAAGCATAAGATGTATTATACATAGGCATTTTGCTGGTCTCCATACATCCATACAGTTCTGCTATATTCCATTTCAAGTTTTTTTTTATTATAGGCTGTCAAGTGGCTTTGAACTATAGCCTTTGCAGAATCCCAATACACATGGTGAATAATCATCTAATAGATTGTTGATTTCATATGGTTCCTACTATTGCTTCAGTAGATCTTTAAGATTTTAGTCCTTTAGAAGGTACGCTAGGAAAGACCAGATAAAATCTCCCCCTTTTTATAAATTTTCTTTATCGCCTCTATCCTGAATGTGGCATAGTCTGATTCTGGAAAATGGGTTGTTACTACTAGTCCTAATGTGTAAAATGGATGTTGAACAAAAATAATAATCTATATTTGACAATGACTGAGTCTCCCTATTAGAGAGTCTAAAAGCATGGTGAGTATATTTGCTGTACTACCAACATTATTAGAAATTATATCATACTTAAAAGGGATTGTCCATTATGTGAAAAAACTTTTAAGCAGGACTCTTTTATTTTTTGCGGCCCACATAAACCTAGACCTTGTTGATTCTAGGTGAGAAGAAATGAGGAAAAAAATGCACTTGTACCATGTTTATGGGGTTTTGTTTTTATGTTGTTTTTATATTATCTCCAGAATCTGTCCTTATCTCACTGTGGAAAGAACTCAAACTCAATGTTGCTCTTATTCTTTCTCTTCTTGACTACTGTAACTCCCTGCGTATAGGTCTCCCCCTCTGTAAAATCTCCCCTCTCTAGTCTGTCCTGAATACAGCAGCCAGGCTCATCTTTCTTTCTAGCTGCTATATTGATGCCTCTACCCTGTGTCAGTCACTGCACTAGTTGTCCATTCTGTACAGGATACAGAACGTAAACTAATCACTCTCACCATAAAAAGCTTACATACTGCTGCACCCTCTTCTTCTCCTCCACTCATTTCTGATCTACCTCCTAACAACATCTCTCACATCTCTGCTGATGATCTTTGACTACATGCCTTAGTCATCTGAACCTTCCATGCCCGTCTCCAAGATTTTTCATGTGTGGCACTAGTTCTCTGGAACATGCTACTGCGGGCGATCAAGCACACTCATAGCCCTCAAAGTTTTAAGAGAGTCCTGAGAAAACATCTTCTCAGTCTGGCCTACTAGACTCCCTAATTGCTAACCCCCCACTCTCTAGCGCACACATGTCTGTCACTCCCTATACTTTGGCACTTATCTGTATATAAATGTACTGTTAGGGTGGCAGGTTCATCCAATTTTTATGTAAACCACCCCATATTTATGTAACATGGCTGCAGCATTGTAAACCTAGTACTTCTTACCCTTTGTCTCATCCGCACAGCCTAACAGATTGTAAGCTCTTGCGAGCAGGGCCCTCACACCTTGTGTCTCATCTTTAAGTAGCTTTTCATTGTGTAATGTCTGTCTCTTTGTCTGTATCTATACCCTTCAAATTGTAAAGAGCTGCGGAAGATGGTAGGGGCTATATTTATTTAGGTTTTTTTAGTGATGCAGCGACAATTACGGTCGACTAATCGTCATCGGGAACGATAGGTAGATATCGTCAATTGATCATAGACGATTTCGATAGTCGATAATTGATTTTTTGCCGCATGAACATCAAGTCTATGGGAGAGGAACAACACCTTCATTTTATACCATTCAGGGCTGGAGAAGCTGGAAATTAACATCCACAACAGTCAAATGGATACGTGCTACTCTTTGGGCACAACACTTAGGTTTTAAAAGTCTCAAAAGAAATAAAGTCACATACCATTCACTTCACTTTACCACAGCATTCCTTTAACCGGCATGAACAATCAATCAAAAAGTGCGCAGAGGCAGTTATTATTTGAAACACTTCATGTTACATTGAAACTGGACATTGACTATCCCGTCTGGATAGCAGCATGACCCTTAAAACCTACCTAACCCACAGATTAAAACGTGCCGCCGAAAAAAGGAGTCTTTTAACACCACTTTTAGTTGAAATGGACATTGTATATATGTGTCCTGGACGCAGCATGTCCCTTAAACCTGAATGACCACAGATTAAAAAGTTGACGGAAATGGGAGTCTTTGAACCCACCCATTTTAGTTGACACTGGACATAGTACTTGCCTGTTCTGTACCACAGTAGGACCATTAAAACCTGTCTGACCCAAAGTATTTAAAAAAGTGCCAGAAAAAAGGAGTCTTTCAACCACCATTTTAGTTGAACTGGACATGACTATACTGTCCGGCCACAGCATGACCCTTAAACCTGCATGACCCATAAGATTAAAAAGTGCGGAAAAGGAGTCTTTGAACACATTTTAGTTGAACTGGACATTGACTATACCTGTTCTGTACCTCAGTATGTACATTTAAACCTGTTTTATGACCCTTCTGATTAAAGTGCGAAAAAGAAGTCTTTGAACCATATTTTAGTTGGAATGGACATAGATATAACTGTTCTGTACCACATTATGCCATTATCCTGCATGACACACAGATTATAAGATCCGGAATAAAGGAGTCTTGAACACACTATTTTAGTTGAAATGGACATAGGACTATACCGTGTTCTGTACACAGTATGACATTATAACCTGTCTGACCCCCAGATAAAAAGTGCCAGATAGGAGTCTTTCAAACACCATTTATGTTGATACTGGACATTGACTATACATGTCCTGGGTAACCTACATCTGTTTCAAGTCTTCCTGTACCTCCCTTGGACAATTCAGAGGAATATTTGTATCAGCTATTTTGACCATGCCAGTTTTTTTAGTAGTTTATAATTCTAGAAAAAACATTTTTAAAATAGGATGGAATCCCACCACGTCTTTGTTTCTCTTTTTTTTTTAATTGTATTAATGGTTGTCTTACTACAGGGATTGCTAGCTATGTAAAAATAAAAAAAAAAAAAAAAAAAGGGGGGATCTTGCAAAACAAGTCATTTTGCAATAAGTGTCCATTTATCAGGTCCTACAACTATTCCTGTTTTCTGACAGCACCATCACCCTTGATCACCTCTGACAATTGTGAAAAACAAATGTCTGTTAGAAAACCACATTTTTCAATAGGAACTGTTGTTTAGCTGCATTTCAACAGCATACATGCCCCCAAAAATTCAAAACATGACCCTTTAGCCACTTTTGACAATTGTGAGACAATTGTATGTTAGAATACAAATTTTTTTTTATAAATAGGACCTGTAGTATTGCTGCCTTTTCAAAGCAGCATGACCCCAAAAAATTATTAAAACTGACTTCTAAGCCACTGTTAAAAATTGTGAGGGAGAAATTCACTTTGAAGCCACATTCTGTTCCAAAGGACCTGATTCTAGCGGTATCTCACAGCACCATGACCCCCCAAAAAATTGGGTTCACATAACCATCAGAGATCCATGCCTGGATTCATCTTGATGAGAGTCAAACGATCGGGAACATTATTGTTGGAAAAAAGCCGGATGAGTTTGTCTGTAATGGACTCCTCCAGCTATACTGAAGTCCGCTCAGATATGACGCTGGCTGCTGGCGGACACACCTCTATGGCGTGGCGGAAGACGAGCTCGGGCCATTTCATCCATTTTGGTACCCAGAAGTCAATTGGGTTCCGGAAACACATCCAAAAAACTCGGTGTTGAGACGCAGATGTCGTGCACCATGATTTAAGCTGGTCTCTGTGTGTTGCATGGTGTGCCCTGAATTACATGTGTTGGTGAGGTGGTATAAAAGTTGCCAGAGATTCACCCATTAGGCCTCTGCACCTTCGCCAGCTGCTGCGTATGGGCTACTTGGCCACTCTACTGCTGTCACGTCGCTGATGTTGTTCCTCGGACATTTTGGAAGAAAACGTGAAGCAGACAAAACAAGATATCCTCCAGTTGTTCAATCAGCAAGGTCTCCATTTACCGCATTTTATCTCTATTTGGTGGGTGGAAGGAAAGTGCTGAGTTTTGTTTTGTACCGGGGATCCAGGAGGTGGCACCACGTAACTGTTGTTCATTTTGATGGCCTTAATGCGGGGATCATGTTGAGGAATGGAGCATCCAAGCACTCATGTGAGAGATGGAGCCTTGATCCAAGCCTCTGGGTGAGGGTCACTAGCAAAATGATCTTCCTCATCTTCCTCCTCGCTCAAATTCGCTGCCACCTCTTTCAAGGCAGGACGTCGGTAAAATCCGTGTCCAGGAATACTCCTCCTCCTCCTCCACTTCCTCCGCACAGCTTCAAAAAACAGCCCCTGACTTGCCTCAGTTGATGAACATGGAGCTGAGGCGCCGACTTTGCACTAGCTGGACCCTGAACCACTGCTAATGAAGACCCAATAAAAACTAAGACTAAGAATAAGGGCATTGTATAGAGGCCCCGAAACGCATCAGCTGCCCAACCCTCTGATCTTTTCCGTACACACTTTTTGTGGTATTTTGTAGTTCTATAATAAATGGATTTTGGATTTTATTAAGGTGCACTAACTCCAGTGCAAACATTTTTGCTTCTTCTAATATTTGTACCTGTGCCATCTATGATTGCGATTTGAGCACGGAGCTGCTAATGAACATTCTAAATATCTACATAGAGGGGAGCTGGCTGTTCCTTCTTTTTAACCGGAACCACTGCCTAATGAAGACCGATAAAATTGAGAAACTGTCCGGCCTTGTGAATTCGACGGAGAGAAAGGCTCCGTGTCCGCATCTGTGTCCGTCTCCTCCTTCGTCGCTAGTGTGACCTGATGTTTCAGAGTGTCCAAATGTAGTTCCAGAACAATATGATCACCATATGGTCATGCTGACAAGGGCATTGTCCGCACTGACCATTTTGGTGGCTTCTTAATAACTGGCAAGGATGGTGCAGAGCTCTTTCACCTGCCTCCACTCTCGGTGGAGGCCGAGCTGATGCTGCAACGCAGCGAGGCGGGCCGTAGCAGGGTGAGAACGGCGGAAGTGCGAACTCAGACCGCGAGCCTTCCTCAGCAGGCAGGTGCAGTCAGGGTAGCGCTTTAGAAATTTCTGGATGTCAAGTTCATGACATGTGCCGGCAAGGGATGTGCTCCAGCCTACGTTTTAAGGACGGCCAGCAGATTTGACAGTTATCGCACACCACCCTTGCTGGCACAGGTTCTTGGCACCAGCCAGCGCTCGGTCTCGTTGCTTAGAGCCGTCACAGCTACTGACCTGTGTCGTGGACGGTCTCCAAAGACAGATTAATTAAACCCGGCCTGGTTTCTCTGGGCACTGTGCCAAAAGGGACCTTGGGGGGGAAAGACCCTGCACCATCCTGCGGTTTTGAAGAGCGTCCCCGAGCTGGAGCCACCATCACCCCCAGGAAAAATCCACCCAGCTCACCCAGTGAGCTGTCACGAGATAAGCGGCCTTTGGGCCGTGCTTTACTACATTTCCCGGGTCAGATGGATTTTTTCCAACACAGATCCCAACAACGCGCTTGAAAATTTTAGATGACCTGGTGGCCCAGGGCAGGGGGGCTTTTCTGGCAAAAAACCCCTGCTCAGCCTGGTATTGGGGGAGGAAAGGGGCCATGTTTGGGGAGAACCCTCTGTGTCCCCCAAGGGAAGGCAAAATTTCCAAAGGGCAAAACCTGGCAATGCCGACATTCAGGCTTTTGGGTTTGGGGGATGGTTTGGGTTAAAGTGTTTCTTCTGCCCCCAAAACCCTGGAAGACAGGAGTGGTGCTGACTGGCCGCTGTACGGCGTGTAGTCGTCAAACTGTGGAAGGGGAATGGGTAGCATGGGGCTCTGGTGGGGGTGGGGTACTCGGGGACGGGGGGGCGAAAAGGGGGGCTGATCCCTGATCATGACTCTGAGAGACATGGGACTGAAGAACACTTGGTGGGGCAGAGGAGGGAAAAGGGGAACGAGGGTGTGACAGTGGTTTGGGAAACCGGGACGGGGTTTGGGCCTTTTTTTTGGCCAAGGTTGCCTCCATTTAACCATGCATTCGCTGCATGTACTAAATGTTGGTGGTGGTTAAACACCTAAGATTCTTTCCTTCTGATGCGTTTACAGCAAAGTTTGGATATGACACGTGGGGAATCGAGGGTTGCTCGAAAAATCCCAGTTGAGAGCCCGGAACTTTCGCGCGAAAGCAAGAAGCGGGGTTTCCGCGATCGTGGGTGGCGGAATACTCAGCAACTTTCTGCCCCCGCCCTCTCCCTTTTTGGGGCGGGGACCCTACTGAACTCCCCCATCTTTTCCTCCTGTCCATTATGAACGCTCGCAAAAAAATTTCGCTGCAAAGACCATGTTGGGATCCGCAAGCATCCATCACATCAACACAGGTCTCTTGGTCGTCCTGACTTTATCCGGAGCTGCGGGTCCCCCCCAAAAGACACTGCAAGGCGTTCCCACCCCGGGATTTTTGCCGAGGGGACATTTTCCCTTTCCTCCTCTGAGGCATGTAACGGGCGTCAGAGCAACAAAATCATCCTCTTTGGGCCTTTTGATCTTTTAACATCCCTTCTGCCCCAACCGCATTTTGGCATCAAGAGGTTTTCAAAAAAAGGGTTTTCCCACAGTGAGGGGTACACGATTGACATTTGGGCTCCTTGCCATTTTTTATGGATCTGTGACAACATTTGGGCCCGGGGCTGGGGGAAAGGAGGAAAGACCTGGATGCGGTTGCTTTAAACCATGAAGAACAGATTGGCGACGCTTTTCGTTACTGAGATTCCAGGGCCCTGACCCAGCGATACAGGCCCTGACGGCCTGCAATCGGATCCCCCCGGCATGCGTGTTTCGCCAAACTGGAAAGCACCCCCTTCTACCTCTCCACCATGTCCAAACCCCCTCTTTGCCGCTTACCACCTGCTTTTCGCTCCATTTTCGAAAAAAAATGTAAAAAGAGGAAGTTTTTTTACATCTTTATTAAAAAACGGCAAATCACAGCTATTCTTAAAACCCCTAATTTTTCCACGCCAACTAGGATTTAAAACTTAAATGTTTCTACGAATACCTGTGAAATGTGGTCTGGTGGAAGAACCGTAAACAAAACAAAAGTGTTCTTTCCCTTTAGTCCCAGGATTTACAAATGCCCAGTAGGACTAGGAATTGATAGTTTTTTAAAAAACTATCTACAGTGCGCTATCTGCGGGAAAAAGAGATTAAACAGTGCAATAAAACTATTAGAAGTTACAGGGTAGAAATTGGGCCCTTTTTTGCAGCAATGACAAACGAGAACAGTCGCTAGAAATTTTTTCTATCAGAATTGTCGTACAACGTGGCTATTTGAAAAAAACTAGGGCCGCGCCACGTACAATACAGCTATTTAAAAGTTATAACAAACGGTGGTTTTTGCACCAATGAAATACACCAACAGTAACTACAAAATTTCTGTATTCAAATTTAAGTACAAGGTTGTTCTATGAACTAAACTGGGCCGCACCAAAGTAAAAAAACCACCTATTTGAAATGTATACGGGTAATAAAAGGTGGTTTTTGCACCTATTAAATATACCTGCGGTGACTAGAAAAGTTCTGTATTCTATTGTAAGTACAAAGTGGGTCTTTGAACAAAACTGGGCTGCGGCAAAGTGAAAAAAAACATAATTAAATTGTGTATTGATAATAATAGGTGGTTTTTGCACCTATTTAATACAACAGCAATTACTAGCAAATTTCTGTATGGTAATATAAGTACAAGATGGGTCTTTCAACAAAAATGGCCTGCGCCAAAGTGAAAAAATCCACTAGGAAAAGTGAGGGGTGGGCACCAATGGGCCACTTCAAACTGGCTTCACTTATATAAATTCACAGTAGAACCCCATGTTATTAATCTTCAGGCGGTGCTCAGCCTCGAAAGAAACAGCTTAAATCCAGAAGCAGAAGAAAGATAAGCGGCACTTACCGACTTTGCAAACAGATTTCTTTTTTCCAAACACGGCATAGCAGACAGACGGGATGGATGGCCGCACGCCAACACACCTACGATCGTTTCGCGCGTGAACGCGCTTCCTCAAGATGTACGAGGAAGTGACGACACAGCGTCTTAAATCCCCTACTAAGTTGGCATACCTTCAACATAGCTACATACATTTAGAAACATATAACAATACAAACATACAATACATTAAAGGAACACCACTAGAAAGCACATAATAACTATTTATAAAAACGACGACAGATCATTCCTGTCATTTAAACCTAGGACACCCAGGGCTTCAGTGCGCAGAATCCACTGCACTTCACATTGAAGGAGTCTAGTATGACGATTGACTCCATTAACTGTCGGGAACACCCTCTGCAACCCTGCAAATGAGATTACAGATATATCATTATCATGCACTTCACTTATATGAGATAAAAATCTTGGAGCTCCCTTGATAAGAGCAGTTGGTCGTCTCGTTATCGGCCTTTGGCGGGATCGTTGAGGTGCCGTAAGAGAAAATTTCCCCAAATGGAGTGGGGTCCAGAGGAAACATTTGGAGACAGTAGAGTCGTGTGACCCTCAAGATTCCACAGGTCATCTAGGGGTGAGTGTATCTAATGTTATTAATCTCTCTAAATATGAGTTGAGTTCAGCTACACTATCTTTGCTATCTAGAGGTTTAAATTTTTGTCTAGTTAACAGGTTTGATTTCTGTCAGTTTGAGATAGATTTGGGAAAATCTTTGAGAAAGTTGAATCTTTTTAAAATGTTTAAAGGTCGCCAAAATGGAGAGAGTCTTGTTTGTGAAGGGGAAGAACATACTAAAATAGGCAGGTTAGGCTTTTGTTTGGGCGATAATATGTCTTCATTAGATCGAGAAGTGATGTCTGACTTGTGGAATTATTGGACATGGATTTAGGAGATGATACAAGTGATTTAGGAGGTGGAGAACGTTTTTGTGGTGGTGTAAAAAGTACATTTTTCCCTCCCTTGTCACCGGGCTCATCTCTGGCTAATTTTAGCAGAGCGGTATTGGGTGACTAGTGTTGAGCGATTATTATCGACAAAGTTGAAATCGGCACAGTTTTTATGTTGATCGAAATTTTTAGATCATGCAATAATTTAGGTTAAAATCTGTGCATCATCTATTAAGATCGCGCCATTTTCGGCGCTTCCTGTCATTTTGGCGGCCAGCAAATCAGCTTACAGGATAGAGCAGGGTGAGATGTGTGTGCGACGTCATGACTGGGATGTGTATGGTTGCGATTGGCTGGAAAAATAACATGACCTCGTTTTACATAGAACAGCCCTTCCTGTTCAGCCTCAGTGTCTCTCAGCGTCTCAGAGCAGTAGGACGTGCGCTCTGCCTGTGTCCAAACAGCTCAGCGAAATTATTCTATTTCTTCACAGAGAAAGCTCTACTGTTAGCTGTGATCCTTACAACTTAGTTAGATTAGAGATTGGAAGATTTTATGTAGTTAGGTAGAGAATTTTAAAGGAGCATCTACCGCTGTAAAGTCACGGGGGGGAGCGGAGGGGGGGGCCCCGTGTTCAACAAGACTTAGTGTAGACATTGCACTGCAATAGCTTTATTATTAACAGTTTTCTATTGAAATATTTCCTGGATATTGGGCAGCCTGAACTTATATTAGGATATACATCTTTTCTAGTAACTGCAGGTCTCTTTGTTAGGTGCAAAACTCCACTTTAATTATCAGTATACATTTCAGATAGGTGTTCATTTTCAATTTTGCCCATTTCACCTTTGTTGATATATCCACCTTGCAGTTAAATTAGAATCCAGCAATTTTGTAGTCGCCACAGGTTGATAGGTGCAAAAAATACCTTGTATTATCCGAATACATTTCAGATATGTGTTTTTTTCACTTTGGCGTAGGCCAGCTTTGTTGATAGATCTACTTTGCAGTTTAATTTGAATATAGCAATTTTGTAGTCGCCACAGGTGAATTGATAGGTGCCAAAAAAATACCTTTTATTATCCGAATTACATTACAGTACGTGGTTTTTTCTGCATCTTTTGCCCAGTCCAGATTTGTTGATAGAGCACTTGCAGTTATTATTTGAATCAGCAATTGTGTAGTTACCACAGGTGAATTGATAGGTGCCAAAAATACCTTTTATTATCCGAATACATTACAGATACGTGTTTTTTGACTTTGGCGCACTACAGCTTTGTTCATTGAGGCACCTTGCACTTAAATGTGAATACAGCAATTTTGTAGTCACCACAGGTGAAATGAAAGGTGCCAAAAATACCTTGTATTATCCGAATACATTTCAGATACGTGTTTTTTCACTTTGGCGCAGGCCAGCTTTGTTGATAGATCTACTTTGCAGTTGAAAATTTGAATACAGCAATTTTGTGTCACCACAGGTGAATTGATAGGTGCCAAAAATACCTTTTATTATCCGAATACATTTCAGATACGTGTTTTTTCACTTTGGTGCAGGCCAGCTTTGTTGATAGATCTACTTTGCAGTTAAATTTGAATCCAGCAATTTTGTTTTGATTTGAGGGATTTGAGAATAGCTGTGATTTGCTGTCTTTTATTAAGAGACTTTCCAAAACTCTTCCATACCTTCTCAAATTTGTATATTTCTGAACATGGAGCGAAATTCAGATGGTAAGCGAGCAAAGAGGGGGGTAGGACATGGAGGTAGAGGTACGAGAGAAGGTGCTCCTTCCAGTGCTGGCGACAACACGCATGCCAGCGGATCGTCAGTTGCAGGACCGTCAGGCCTGTCATCGCTGGGTCAGGGCCCTGTGAATCTCAGTAACGAACAGCGTCGCCAATCTGTCCTTCAGTGGTTAATGCAACCTGCATCCAGCAGTCTTACCTCCTCTTCCTCCCAGTCACGGCCACAAATGTCGTCATCAGCATCACCAGCATCCGTCCAACATGAAGCAGCCCAAATGTCAACTCGTGTACCCACCACTGTGGATAATCCATTTTCTGAAGACCTCTTTGATGACAAAATGCGGTTGGGGTTAGAAGGCATGTTAAAAGATCAAGAGGGCCCAAGAGCGATGATTTTCTCTGCTCTGACGCCCAGTTACTGATGCCATCAGAGGAGGAGAAGGAAGCCGGTCAATCGGCAAAATTCCCGGGCGGTCGGCAACGCCTTGCAGTCCCTTTTGCTTGTAGCCCGCAGCTCCTGGATACAGAATGTCAGGACGAGGAAGTCACCTGTGTTGATGATGATGATGACGACATTGCGGATCCAACGGGGACTTTTCAGCAGAATTTGCTTGCGAGCGCTTCATCACTGGACGAGGAGGAAGACGATGGGGTTGTGTCAGTACGGGTCTCGCCTCAAAAAGGGAGAGGGCAGTCGCAGAAGTCCGCTGATATGATTCCGCCAGCCACGGTCAGCACAAACCCTGCTCCTCGCTTATCGCCGTCAAAAAGGTCCAGGACCTCTCACGACTGGGCCTTCTTTGAGCAAGCCTCTGATTCACCCAGCGATGTCATATGCCGCCTTTGCCGTAAACGCATAAGTAGAGGCAAGAAGCTTAGGTGGTTAACTACCACCAACATGTCTAGTCACATGCAGCGAATGCATGAGTTGAAATGGAGGCAACACTTGGCCAAAAAAGGCCACACCGATGCCGGGCCTCCAACCACTGTCACACCCTCTGTCTCCGCCTCCTCCTCCGCCACCACCAAGTGTTCCTCAGCTGCCCATGTCTCTCAGAGTCATGATCAGGGATCAGCCTCCGCTTCAGCCTCCACCGTCGCCACCAGCACCACCAGAGACCCATCCTACCCCTTCTCCTTCTGCCAGTTTGACGACCTGCATGCCGTACAGCGGCCAGTCTAGCAGCCAGCCTTCTGTCTTCCAGGTTTGGGAGCAGAAGAAACACTTTAACCCAAACCATCCCAAATCCAAAATCATGAATGTCGGCATTGCCAGGCTTTAGGCATTTGAAATGTTGCCTTTACGTCTCGTGGACACAGATGGGTTCTGCCACGTCATGGCCCTTGCCTGCCTCCAATACCAGATGCCGAGCAGGCATTTCTTTGCCAGAAAAGCTGTCTCTGCCCTGGCCAGCCACGTGTCATCTAAAATTTCAAGCGCGTTGTCTGCATCTGTGGCCGGAAAAGTCCATCTGACCACGGACACATGGACTAGTAAGCACGGCCAAGGCCGCTATATCTCTGTGACAGCTCACTGGGTGAGCTGGGTGGATGTCTCTGGGGGTGACGGTGGCTCTCAGGCTCGGCGCACTCTCTTCAAAACCGCAGGGATGGTGCAGGGTTCTTTCCCCCAAGGTCCTCTGGTGGCATCACGTGCCCAGAGAAACCTGGCCGTGTTGAAATGAATCTGTTTTGGAGCGACCGTTTGGGTCCACAGAACCTGTGCAGGCAGGTTGGTGTGCGATAACGGGCAAATTGCTCGGAACGCCTAGATCGGTAGGCTGGAGCATCCCTTGCCTGGCACATGTAGAACCTTGTCGTCCAGAAATTTCAAAGAGTACGGGTTGATGCCTGCTGAGAAGGGCTGAAGCTAAAGTTCGCACTTCCTGCTTGCACCTGCTTCCAGCCTGGCTGCGTTGCAGCGTCAGCTCGGCCTCCCCGTTCAACCGTCTCATTGGTTGACGTGGCAACACGCTGAAATTCCACCCTCCACATGCTCCAGCGATTGTGGCAGCAGCGCAATGCCATTACACAGTATTAAGTGACACATGGCCTGACAAGCAGCGGTGCGGACCTCGGGGTTTTGAGCCACCGAGAGTGGAGGCAGGTGAAAGAGCTCATGCACCATCCTTGCCAGTTTTGAAGAAGCCACCAAAAATGGTCAGTGCGGACAATGCCCTTGTCAGCATGAGCATTGTGGTGATCTTAGTTCTGGAACGATCGTTGGACACTCTGAAACAACAGGTCCCGCCAGCGATGGAGGAGGAGACGGACACAGATGCGGACACGGAGCCTTTATCTCTGTCACAAGGCCCGACTTTATCTCTGTCACAAGGCCACAAGGCCCGACAGTTTCACAATTTCATCGGTCTTCATTAGGCAGTGGTTCGGGGTCCAGAGCTAGTGCAAGGTGGCGCATCAGCTCTCAGGGTGCATCATCTCAGGCAAGTCAGGGCTGTGTTGAAGCTGTGCCAGAGGCAGCGGAGGAGGAGGAGGAGGTATTCCTAGACACCGACGTTACCGACGTCCCTGCCTTGGAAAGAGGTTGGCGCGAATTTGAGGCGGAGGAGGAAGATGAGGAAGATCAGTTTGCTAGTGCCCCTTGACCCAGAGGCTTGGGAAATCAAGGCTCCATCTCTCACATGAGTGCTTGGATGCTCCATTTCCTCCAACATGATCCTCGCATTAAGGCCATCAAAATGAACAACAGTTACTGGGTGGCCACCCTCCTGGATCCCCGGTACAAAACAAAACTCAGCACTTTCCTTCCACCCACCCAAATAGAGAGTAAAATGCAGGAAATGGAGACCTTGCTGATTGATCAACTGGAGACATCTGTTGCGTCTGCTTCACGTTCTTCAAATGTCACGGTGGAACAACATCAGCGACGTGACAGCAGTAGAGTGCCAAGTAGCCGTAGCGGCAGCAGCAGCAGCAGGCAAGGTGGCAGAAGCCTAATGGGTGACCTCTGGCAATCTTTATTTACCACTTCACCAACGCATGCAATGCAGGGCACACATCCAACACACAGAGACCAGCTTAAGATCATGGTGCACGACTATCTGCGGCTCAACACCGATGTTTTTGGATGTGTTCCGGACCCAATAGACTTCTGGGTATCCAAAATGGACGAATGGCCCGAGCTCGCTCGCCACGCCATAGAGGTGTTGTCCTGCCCAGCAGCCAGCGTCATATATGAGCGGACCTTCAGCACAGCTGGAGGAGTCATTACAGACAAACGCATCTGGCTTTCCACAGATAATGTGGATCGTTTGACTTTCATCAAGATGAATCAGGCATGGATCTCTGATGATGTTGTGGCCCCAATTGCCGAGGTCACCGATTAGTTGCCGGTCTACTTCACATTCCTCTTCAAACAGAAATGGTCCTCTTGAAATCTTTTTTTTTAAATGATCATTTATTACTGCAATTTTTATTCTCTTTTCCCAACAGTTCATTTTGCTGGTTTTGCTGTGAGGAGACTGTAAAAGACAGCAAGGTTTCATGACAACACCGTATTCCATTTACTCACTTTATCTTTAGAAGTTTTTGCATTGTCAATGGTTTTGAGGTCATGTTGCTGTGAGATACAGCTATAATTATGGTCCTTTGGAACACCTGGGTGGAACAGGAGCGTTAACCACCAGTATTTCCAAGTGAAGCTCAATTGGTCCGCACTCATACGGAGGGGCAAGCGCTACCCAGGACAGGGACAGTATATGTCCAGTGAAACTAAAATGGTGGTTGAAAGACTCCTTTTTCCGGCACTTTTTAATCTGGGGTCATGCAGGTTTGGGGCTCATGCTGTGGCCCAGGACAGGTATAGTCAATGTCCAGTGAAACTAAAATGGTGGTTGAAAGACTCCTTTTTCCGGCACTTTTTAATCTGGGGTCATGCAGGTTTGGGGCTCATGCTGTGGCCCAGGACAGGTATAGTCAATGTCCAGTGAAACTAAATGGTGGTTGAAAGACTCCTTTTTCCGGCACTTTTTAATCTGGGGTCATGCAGGTTTGGGGCTCATGCTGTGGCCCAGGACAGGGATAGTCTATGTCCAGTTCAACTAAAATGGTGGTTGAAAGACTCCATTTTCTAGCACTTTTTAAATCTGGGGGTCATGCAGGTTTGGTGCTCATGCTGCATTCCAGGACAGGGATATTCAATGTCCAGTTCAAGTAAAATGATGGTTCAAATTCATACTGCCTTCTGGCACTTTTTAATTGTGGGTCATGCAGGTTTAAGGGTCATGCTGTGGTGCAAGACAGGGATAGTGAATGGTGTGTGATTTTTTTTCTGTGGCTTTTATAACCTAAGTGTGTTGCCTGAGATGTAGCACGTATCCATTTGACTGTTGTGGATGTTAATTTTAGCTTCTCCAGCCCTGTTTGGGTGTAAGAATGAAGGTGTTGTTGCTCTCCCATAGACTTTAATGGTCATCGATCATAATCTACCATCGACTATCGACTATCTTGTCGATGATGGTCGACTATCGACCATCGACCGATGTAGATGGCCAACGTAATCGCTCAACACTATGGGTGACGTCAAGGCTTTGATGTATCCTGAAGCAGTATATAATTTAACATCGGAGGAGAGGGTGGCTCTTAAAGAGTTAAAAAAGAATGGTAACGTGATTGTTAAGCCCGCTGACAAGGGGGAAAATATTGCGCTTGTGGATAAGAAGTATTATCTGTTTGAAGCCAATCCGCAACTGTGATACTAGTACGTATGAAAAATTGAGGAATGATCCCAGTCAGATGTATCTGCATAAGTTACGTTCATTGTTACAGAAGGCGAGATCTATTGAGTTTCTCTCTAAACGTTTGGCAGAAAGATTGTTACCGGATAGACCAGCTAAGCCATATTGGTATTTTCTGCCAAAGGTACACAAGTCACTCACTCAGCCACCTGGCCGTCCAATAGTTGCGAGAGGGGCTCTGTAACAGAGCCTCTATCCCAATACTTAGATTGGCTTTTGAGACCTATATTGTCTAATGTTCCATCTTTTTTGTTAGATACCAAAACATTGTTGCAGACGTTGAATGAATTTATAGTGTCCCCCAATTTTAGACTGGTGACAATTGATGTCGTCAGCCTTTATACTAAAATTAGACATGTTGATGGACTTAAAGCCATCAAGTCTTTTTTGGGTAGGATGAATAGGACTCTACAACAAACGGAGTTCATTTGTGAAGCATTGGAATTCGTGTTAAGTCATAATGCTTTTAGATTTAATGATGTTTGGTATGCCCAAAAGACAGGCACCGCGATGGGTACAACAGTCGCTCTGACCTTCGCAAATCTTTTTTTAGCCTATTGGGAAGAGAATTATGTTTATAACATTAAGAATCCCTTTGTGAGACACATTGCGCATTGGTCTAGATCTTTAGAAGTTTTCGCATTGTCAATGGTTTTGAGGTCATGTTGCTGTGAGATACAGCTATAATTATGGTCCTTTGGAACACCTGGGTGGAACAGGAGCGTTAACCACCAGTATTTCCAAGTGAAGCTCAATTGGTCCGCACTCATACGGAGGGGGCAAGGGCGGCGTAGCCAGGGATGTTTTTGGGGAACAGTTAATATGTCCAGTGAAACTAAAATGGTGGTTGAAAGACTCCTTTTTCTGGCACTTTTTAATCTGGGGTCATGCAGGTTTGGGGCTCATGCTGTGGCCCAGGACAGGTATAGTCAATGTCCAGTGAAACTAAAATGGTGGTTGAAAGACTCCTTTTTTCGGCACTTTTTAATCTGGGGTCATGCAGGTTTGGGGCTCATGCTGTGGCCCAGGACAGGGATAGTCTATGTCCAGTTCAACTAAAATGGTGGTTGAAAGACTCCTTTTTCCGGCACTTTTTAAATCTGGGGGTCATGCAGGTTTGGTGCTCATGCTGCGTTCCAGGACAGGGATATTCAATGTCCAGTTCAAGTAAAATGATGGTTCAAATCATACTGCCTTCTGGCACTTTTTAATTTTTGGGTCATGCAGGTTTAAGGGTCATGCTGTGGTGCAAGACAGGGATAGTGAATGGTGTGTGATTTTTTTTCTGTGGCTTTTATAACCTAAGAGCAGTGGATTCTGCACACTAAAGCCCTGGGTGTCCTAGGTTTAAATGACAGGAATGATCTGTCGTCGTTTTTATAAATAGTTACTATGTGTTTTCTAGTGGTCCTCCTTTAACTTCTCAACTTACACCAGTACAATAATAAAAGTAATTTCTGATAATTAATTATTAAAATTAATAATTAATCAAACTATATAACATTAAGGTATTTAAATGTAATAAAAAATGTTATCATATAAAATGAATACAAAAATATATAATATCCCAAAAATTTAAAAATATCTCCTATATAATGCATTTAAATTTAATAGAATCTAAAACTAGCTTTACATTAAATAACCCCTGATATTGTTGTTCAGATTTTACCATTTTTAATTTTTGCAACATTAAATTTGAAATGTATTTTTGCTGCTCTCACCCTTTATTCTACATACAGCAAGAGCCAGCACAGGTATTGCTGGGACCTGTGGTCCACCAAGCAAGGTCAGTACCATAGTTTCTATTCACTGACGTGCTATTCTAATGCTTTTCTTTTATGTCCAGCCTATCTATAGCCTTTATACATGTTAGGCACATTACTAATGTGCCTGAGTTCCATAATGCACCTAACACGCACGCGAGGCGCGTCGAACTTTAGACTGCATTTATGATCGTACAAAAACCATTTACATACATTCAGGCGCATTATACACTGAAAATGAGACTCGACAATTCACTTCAAAGCTCCTTCCTTCATACATGTCTCGCTAAGAGACATTTATATGTACAACTACGAGAACATTTTTATTACAGCAAAAAGGGCTTTCTGGTAATCCACTTTCTAAACATTTTTTTAACAGTACATCAGGGACTACTGTTGAATATTACTTTTTTGGTACTGAAAAGAAATAGGATGGAGAAAAGGTGATTTTATAAATAAAATGTCATAGGCCAAGACTAAGTGGATCTTTAATTTGAATGCAATAATTCTGAATGGCCTTAATTCAGAAGTTGAGATATTTGCCTTTGATTAATCTTAATCTTGCCCCCTTTTTTTATAATATACACATATATCATTTTTTTTTATATTTTTAATAAAATAAAGAATTTTTATTTTTGAATATGGACACATCTATTTATTGATTTTTCTATTGGGTGTTTTTTTAGATTTATTTATTTATATTTTACTTTATATATTTGTTAATTTGCAGAACTACCTAGGCTCTCTATATTTCTATTTGTATATAAATAGGAAAGATATACATAATGTCACGTCAGAGGAGGTGCAGTGGGCCCTGACTGCCACCCAGCCCACTGTCCCTGTCTACTTGGCGTGCTGCCCTAGGCGACAGACCCAAACTGGACAACAGCCCCTACGCTGCTAAGTGCAGGGCCGTCAGGGAAACTCAAAGTCCAACAGTCCGGGTCAGTCACAGTACAGGAACATATATGCCAGGAAACGTAAGCCAAAAGAATAGTCAAAAACAAGCCGGGTCCAAACACAGTCAGGAGCGCAGTACAGAGTCGGAAGCAAAGGCGAGGTCAGGAAGCGAGCCGAGGACAGAAATCAGGAGAGCACTATAAACAGGCAACACAGGAAAAGCAAGGGGAAATCTTTCTCAGGCAAGGACTAAGAGAAATGAGGGAGTTTAAATGAGGAACCCAGAACCTGCCCCAGCAGACGATTGGTGCAGCCTCCGGGCCCTCCTATTGGCCAGTGCGACACACCCTCTGACTATATTAGGAGCCGAGCTGTCACTCCTAAGCTCATCAGCCCGGCTTCTCCCTGGGTGTGTCGACTGACTAGAGGGATTAACCCCTACCGTGCCTTGCTGTTTCACGGTGGAAAAATGCGGCGTGACACATAGAAGATGGAGAGTATAGTGAATAGGTAGTTCTTGATGCCGACTTGTTCCCCTCACTGCGCTTTATAAAATGTCTCAAGTTTAGTGTTGAGCGATGAAATCGGCAAAAGTTGAAATCGGGCACATTTTCACTAAAATCTTGGTTCCGCGATGAAGAGATTATTTCTCTTAAAATCTGATCAATAATCGCCCATCGCGGATTCCAATTGCGCAATTTTCTGCGCTTCCTGTAATTTTGGCGGCCAGCCAATCAGCGCAGAGCATGGGGGGTGAAGAAACCAGTGTGGTATGTAGGGATTTCATTGGCTGCTGAAATCACATGACCTCGTTTTATCTATGTCCCTGCACTTCCTGATCGGCGCCATTAGCTCCTATACAGCGAACAGAACGGATCACTGTCTCTCTGCTGAGCCTTTTTAAAAGCTAGTAGAGATTATTTCCCAGCGATGATTTTACCACTGAAAAGGATCTTTAATAGAGTAGTTAGCTTAGGGTACAGCAAGATTACAGAATTTTAGTTAGTATTAGTTAAAGATTTGAAAGCAGCTCCAGTGCTCTGAACAGCACAGCTGCGGGGAGGAGAGGGGGAGGGACGCCTGGTCTCGGGGTGCAGATCCTGCATCATACATATTTCTCCGCTCAAACCACTTGGAAATAGCACCAAATTTTATTTCTGTATAGGGAGCATCAACCACAGTCTGAGTTCAGGGTGTCATTTTCTTGTGGGGCGCACATCAGCATTTATATCACTCATATTTGTCCTCTAAAACCACTTTGAAAAAGCACCCAATATTATTTCTGCGTTGCCAGCTGCCACAGTCTGAGTTAAGGGTGTCACTTTCTTGTGGGGTGCACGTCTGCATTTATAACTCATATTTGTCCTCTCAAGGCACTGTGATATATTACCAAATATTATTTCTGCGTAGCAAGCATCCACCACAGTCTGAGTTATGTGTGTCCCTTTGCTGCCACCACATATATGACAAGTTGTTGGTCCCTGCTGCAAAAAGTGATAGGGGTCTCCTGCCAGTTACCATGTGCAATTTCCAATACCGGTGTCTTGTTTTGTGTCAAAGGGGCCCCATAGCAGCTGCTACCACTGTCTCTGCTGTTGCTACGCCGTCCTCATGTTTTCGGTTAGCCATTGAATGGAATGGATTATTTTAGCCTGTACATTTTTTTCTGTGACTCTTGTAGCCTAGTTGTCTTGACTAAGATGTACCACGTATCCAGTTTACTGTTGTGGATGTTAATTCCAGCTTCACCTCACTTATTTGGGTGTAAAAATTAAGCTGGTGTTCCTTTCCCATAGACTATAATGGAAATCGGAGATTAATCGCAATCGAACATCGGGAGATTATTCCACAAAATCTGGAATCTACTTGAATCAGATTATTGGCCGAATCGCTCATCACTACTCAAATTGCTTTGAAACATGTCCCCGATGAAGGAACTCATTGTTTTCAAAACGCGTTTGACAGTGTGGAGCTAGGAGGCTTCCGTAGCTTGCAGTATCAATCTGTCAGTACCTGCGGGAGCGTCTGCTCATTCACCCAGTGGTACATGTGTGAGTACAGTTAGGGAATCGAGCTAGCATTATCCATCACAGATAATCAATCTACCAGTGTAATATAGAGATATATGTTTGGTTTATATTTAGGATGCAACTTTTAGAATTAATTGTGGATCATGAACAATTATGTGTGGCAATGTGTTTTTTGTCTGAGGCATACAAACAATACATTTTTTTGCATTGTATGTAACGCGGTGGTATAAAACTTCAAATTCTTTGTTGGTCTTGTATAACTAGGTTAGAACAGAGTTTAATGCTTTACCATGCTGATAACATTGCATTGATTGGTGCTGAAACTATATCTTTTTATTGTGTTTTATACTTTTGAGATACTGCTCTGCCCAGATCTAATGCATGGGGCTAGATATGTAGTGAGTGAGTCTCCATAAGAAGACAGGTATCCAGTGGAGAAATGTCAGTAACAGGTATTTTTAAACAGGTCTTATAATGGAAAACCACTAAAATATATTTACTTTCACAAACACACATACTCCAGTAGATGAGCATGTAATCTGGTTTCTGAGGAGTTAGGCTTATAGAAAGCACCATTTCTAGCTGTCACATTGATATATGACCCACCACCGCCTTACTGCACAATTCTTTTTCTACTTTTCAGCGTCTTTGTGAGATGAAGGCAATTCTGGATCTCTGACACAAGGAATGCTGATGTCAGATTAATGTGGTGAATGCCTAATGAGATACAACTTAGAACATTTAACATTCATTTTGCTAGAAAAATATCTCTGAATACTACATTATTTATTTTTTCTCATATCAAGCAAAGCCTAATTCTGCACAGATTGGAAATGTAAATGCATGGCCCAATTTCCAGATCCGTTATGAATAATGTATTAGTCAATACATTTACCCAGTATAATCTCTGTAACCTATAGAGCTGGAGGAGGAAGAAGTGCATGGGTGCTGAATTGAGTCTTAAAAAGAATAACAGGTGGATGAACACATAAGACTGGTCACTGAGTTACTCTGGATTCAATGGTTTGCTACTTTGAACTACAATAGGTGACATCTTTGGATGTTACCTTCCTTTCGTCAAATATTTTTTTTTTTTACGTCTTGATGAAATTCAGCATTTATTTAGCCAATTATTTTACACAGAATTCATCCCTAGAGATGAGACAGTGCATGCCTAGAGTCATACTTGAGATGATGGTGAAGAAATGTCATAAATTCCTCACATGTCAGGCAAATGCTTGACTATTCCTTTGTAATAAATCTATAGCATCTTGAAAGTGATGAAGATGAGTCTGCGTCCATGGTTCGCACTGTGTGATACAAAAGTAGCATGTTTGACCCTCTGTATTTTCTGTCTGGATAATAAGGCGATGACAGGGTGTCATTTATCTTCAGACTGCACTACAGACTGATCATCACTGGGGCTTGATGGATGAAGAAGATGGAAAAAAGCCACTGCCTGATAAAGACTTATGCTTTAGAGACAAAATGTTGCGTTTTACTGGGTAAATTAATCACCACTTTGAGTCATATGGATGAGTGTTGTTTGTCCTTTCAATAGTATTACTGTAGATCATTAGTTTAGCCAAGTGTAAAAGTGATGATAATTTAAATTGTTTAAACCAATACTCAAGAGGAAACAGACTCCAAATTCCAGAAACTTACGCTCAAATTTATTATTCACATATTTACAAGAAGCCACAGTTCATATTCAAATCTTCATTTCTGCCATCAATTACAATAGATTGTTTTTTGGCATAACCATAGTTAGAGTAGAATCTTTGTAACTTAATTAGCAGGAAATATGGCAGTCTTTTAGCAACGTTCTGGTTATGAACCCTTCCTTAGGCATAAACTGTGGTAGCAGCTTCCTTATTAGCAAGAAAAGTTCCTGAAGTGTCTCTGTGTTGGCTCCTTCATGACCATAGCACTGCAAAACATATCGATAGGTTAATTTGGTGGTAAGCTTGTACATTCCAGTTTGGGGCAGGGACCAATGTGAATTATGACAATATCTACACAAGATTGTAAGATTGGCACTATATAAATACATTAAAACATAAAATAACAGCTCTTATAATCCCTTCTTCCTCCGCAGAGCATCTCACCACATCAAGTCCCAGATGTATGTTTCTTTTCATTACTTCTCTTTCTCACCAAGTTGCACAGTATCACCCTTGAGATCCCTAATTTTTGTAATTTTTTGTAATTTTCTAAAACTTAAAGGCATTTTCTTCATTGGTTTTCCTCTGCTCCAGAAGCATATTTCACACAAGGTTACATTTCTAACCACACCCAAGCACATGACACCACCCCAGGTTACACCTCTACCCACACCCAAACATATAACATCACACAAGGTTATATCTTTTACTACACCAAAGAATATGACACCATACCTGGTTACACCTCTAACAACACCCAATTATATGACTACACATCAGGTTACACCTTTAACCCCACCCAAGCATATGAAACCATACCAAGTAACACCTTTAAGCACACCCAAGCATATAACATCAGCCTAGGTTACACCTCTAACTACACTAAAGCATATGACACCACACCAGGTTAAAACTAAACACACCCAGACATATGACATCACACTTGGTTGCATCAATAACCACACCCATTCATATGACACCACAGCAGGTTACACCTCTAACCATACTCAAGCATATCACATCACACCAGGTTGCACCTCTAACCAAACCCAAACATATGACACCACACCAGGCTACATATCTTACCACACCCAGGCATATGACATCACACCAGGTTACACTTCTAACCACACCCAAGCATATGACACCACACCAGGTTACACCTCTAACTACCCCCAAGCATATGACATCACACCAGGTTTATATCTTACCACACCAAGACATATGACATCACACCAGGTTACAAATAGTAGAAGAAAACCACGGCACACCAATTCTGGTAAAATACAAATAATGGAGTATTTTATTTTTCACAAAATAGATATTCAGATGCTGCTTACAAGGAACATTCTGTATAAAGGCTACAGTGATACAATAGATGCCATAACATTAGACGTTTCGGCCGTAGCCTTTGTCACAAAAGACATCTTAGTAGATATGAGGTATAAGGTAGATCAGATAATAATGAATGTATCAGGATGAGAGCAAGATTAGCGCTGGTAAGAGGTGGCACAAAGGTATGAGGTAAGGCTGCTATTACAAGTAAAGGCTGTGAGCAGCATGTGAGGAAGCATGCAGAGGCATATGTGGATTACCAGCATGAAACTCAACCAATCAGTGTTAGGCTTTGTTTAGTAAGCACTGCTCTCCCTTCCAGTCTGCAGATCATGCAGTCATGAGAGCCAGTCAATGAGAAGCTGCAGCACAGAGGTCAGAAAATGAAAATGATTGTTTTATTTTAATGTGAAAGGATGGGGTGGGAGCAAAGGGGGGATGAGGGCTACATCATGTTTGGGGTCCCTGGGAGCCAGTGTGACCTGTAATTTGGTGTCTTAAAGGGGAAGTCTCATTTCAGCAGATCCCCTTTGCTAGCCATTAGCAGCTCACTGTGGTTCAGTCCTACATCGTTGTAATTGTATAGAAACCACAGAGTAAAACTAACTTGTCATGTATACTGCACGGTGAGCGCTGATGAAAATAAAACACACCCACAATTTTTATAAATGCATTTCTATTGTGTAAAAGTAATAAAACATAAAAAAGCTATATAGTTCCACCGGCCGCATAATAAAGTTTCTGTCAATTATCCCGCAAGGTGAACGCTGTAAAAATGAAACCTGAAAAACAATGGTGGAACTGTGTTTTTCCCCCCCCATTTTCATGGTCAAATGCTAAAACTACAGAACACCTGTGCGCCCAAAATGCGCAGTACACCTCTAGTTGAGATCCGTGAGGGGTGTTGAATCCAAGATGGGGTGACTTCTGGAAGTTCTGGTACTTTAAAGGCTAAATAGCCAAATAGTGCTCCTTCCTTTTTATGCTCTGTCATGCACCCAAACAGCAGTTTACACCCACATGTAGGGTATTGCTGAACTAGCAAGAAATTGCATTGCAAAATTTGAAGTGCTTGTTTTCAAGGATTCCTTGTAAAAATGAAACATTCTCAGCTAAAATTGCAGATTGTTAGAAAAAGTTAAAATTTTTCATTTACACTGCCTAATGCTAAAAAATTTGTAAAAGACCTGTAGGGTCGATATACTTCCTGCCCTCTTGGATATATTCCTTAAGGGGTGTAGTTTCCAGTTTTTTTTTCCAGTAGTTTTTTTGTGTTTTGCCTGTACTGTTATTTATTAAGTTAAATTGGTTATTTGATTAATAAACCTTTTGTTTCATACTGTGCCCAATATATGTACATTTTGCTACAAAACTATGATGGCCTTGCATTATTTCATTATAGTTGATGGTGGGTCCCAAGGATTATTTCCTCTGGTGGGCCCTAGGTACTCCAGTCCGACACTGACACCAGGTTACACTTCTAAACACACCTAAGCATATAACTCTACCTCAGGTTACTCCTCTTACTACACCCAGGCATATGACATCAAACCAGGTTCATATCTTACCTCACCCAGGCATATGGCATCACACCAGGTTACAACTCTAACCACACCCAAGCTTATGACATCATGCTAGGTTATACCTCTAACCACACCCAAGCGTATGACATCACAAAAAGTTACACCTCTAACCACCCTCAAGCATATGACATTACACCAAGTTACACCTGTAACCAAACCCAAGCATATGATACCACACCAGGTTACATATTATTGTTATTATTGTTTATTTTAGAGCACCATTGATTCCTGGGCGCTGTACATTAAGGGGGTTACATAGATAACAAATATTGAACACATACAATGGTGACGATAAATTACTAGCAACTGATACAGAAGGGGGAGAGGACCCTGCCCGCAAAGGCTTACTATACCCAGGCATAGGATATCACACCAGGTTACACTTCTAACCACACCTAAGCATATGACTCCACCTCAGGTTACTCCTTATACCACACCCAGGCATATGATGTCACACCAGGTTACACCTCTAACTACACCTAAGCATATGATTCCATCCCAGGTTACTCATCTAATCACACCCAAGCATATGACATCCCACCAGATTCATATCTTACCACACCTAGGTATATGACATCACACCAGGTTAAACCTCTAACCACAACCCAGCTTATGAGATCATACTAGGTTATACCTCTTACCTCACCTAAGCATATGGCACCACACATGGTAACACATCTAACCATTCCAAGCTACAAATGTATAAAACTAAAATTTTTATATAAATAAATACATTCAAATAGCTATAAGACATTTTTTTATGGATGATACTGTTTAAAATGGTCATACGGTTACCAATCAATTCTGCTGAATAAGGAACAAATATTATTGCCATGCTGCTACTGACAGATCCAGTATACCAAGGCCAAAAGTACTAATACCATTGTACAAAGACCAAAAAATTCTGTAACACCACGAACACATATCACCACTAGTGATGAGCGATTACGTCGACTATCGTCATCGGGTCGATAGTCGATATTGTCAATTATCAAGACGATTTCCGATAGTCGATAATAGATTATCGCCGATGACCATTAAAGTCTATGGGAGAGGAACAACACCTTCATTCTTACACCCAAACAGGGCTGGAGAAGCTGGAATTAACATCCACAACAGCAAACTGGATACGTGCTACATCTTAGGCAACACACTTAGGTTATAAAAGCCACAGAAAAAAAGTCACAGACCATTCACTATCCCTGTCTTGTACCACAGCATGACCCTTAAACCTGCATGACCCACAAATTAAAAAGTGCCAGAAGGCAGTATTATTTGAATTTTACTTGAACTGGACATTGACTATCCCTGTCCTGGAACGCAGCATGAGCCCCAAACCTGCATGACCCCAGATTAAAAAACTTCTGGAAAAAGGAGTCTTTGAACCACCATTTTAGTTGAACTGGACATAGACTATCCCTGTCCTGGGCCACAGCATGAGCCCCAAACCTGCATGACCCCCAGATTAAAAAAGTGCCGGAAAAAAGTAGTATTTGAACCACCATTTTAGTTGAACTGGACATTGACTATACCTGTCCTGAGCCACAGCATGAGCCCCAAACTTGCATGACCCCCATATTTAAAAACTGACGGAAAAAGGAGTCTTTCAAGCACCATTTTAGTTGAACTGGACATTGCCTATACCTGTCCTGGGCCACAGCATGACCCTTAAACTTGTCTGACCCACAGATTAAAAAGTGCCTGAAAAAGGAGTCTTTAAACCACCATTTTAGTCGAACTGGACATAGACTATGCCTGTTTTGTACCACAGTATGACCATTAAACCTGTCTGACCCACAGATTAAAAACGTGCCGAAAAAAGGAGTCTTTCAACCACCATTTTAGTTGAACTGGACATAGACTATACCTGTTCTGTACCACAGTATGACCATTAAACCTGTCTGACCCACAGATTAAAAAGTGCAAGAAAATGGAGTCTTTCAACCATCATTTTAGTTGAACTGGACATTGACTATACCTATCCTTGGTAAACTACATCTGTTTAAGTCTTCCTGTACCTCCCTTGTACAATTCAGAGGAATATTTGTATCAGCTATTTTGTACATGCCAGTTTTTTAGTAGTTTAATTCTAGAAAACACATTTTTAAAATAGGATGGAATCCACATCTTTGTTTATCTTTCTTTTTAAATTGGATTAAATGGGTTGTCTCACTACAGGGATTGCTAGATATGTTAAAGATCTTGCAAAAACAAGTCATTTTGCAATATGTGTCCATTAACAGTGTCCTACCTATTCCTGTTTCTGACAGCACCATCACCTTTGAGCCACTCTTGACAATTGGAAGAACAAATGTCTGTCAGAAACCACATTTTTTACAATAGGACCTGTAGTATAGCTGCATTTCACAAGAACATGCCCCCAAAAATTCAAAACATGACCCTTGAGCCACTCTTGACAATTGTGAAGAACAAATGTCTGTTAGAAACCACTTTTTTTACAATAGGACCTGTAGTATAGCTGCATTTCACAGCAAAATGCCCCCGAAAATTCAAAACATGACCCATGAGCCACTCTTGACAATTGTGAAGAACAAATGTTTGTTAGAAAACACATTTTTTTATAATAGGACCTGTAATATTGCTGCATTTCAAAGCAGCATGACCCAAAAAATTATAAAAATGACTTCTCAGTCACTGTTAAAAATTGTGAGGGAGAAATGCCACTTAGAAGCCACATTTCTGTTCCAAAGGACCATGATTATTGCTGTATCTCACAGCAACATAACCTCAAAACCATTGACAATGTGAAAAATTCTAAAGATAAAGTGAGTAAATGAATACGTTTTGTCATGAAACCTTGGTGTGTTTTACAGTCTCCACACCGCAAAACCAGCAAAATGATCTTTTGGAACTGAGAATAAAATTGCAGTAAGAAATGATCATTTTAAAAAAAAGTTTTCAAGAGGACCATTTCTTTGGAAGAGAAATGTGAAGTAGACCGGCAACTAATCGGTGACCTCGGCAATTGGGCCACAACATCACAGAGATCCATGCCTGATTCATCTTGATGAAAGTCAAACGATCCCCATTATCTGTGGAAAGCCGGATGCGTTTGTCTGTAATGACTCCTCCGGCTGTGCTGAAGGTCCGTTCAGATATGACGCTGGCGGCTGGGCAGGACAACACCTCTATGGCAGGGTGAGCGAACTCGGGCCATTCATCCATTTTGGATACCCAGAAGTCAATTGGGTCCGGAACACATCCAAAAACATCGGTGTTGAGACGCAGATAGTCGTGCACCAGATCTTAAGCTGGTCTCTATGTGTTGTATGTGTGCCCTGCATTACATGCGTTGGTGAGGTGGTAAATAAAGATTGCCAGATGTCACCCATTAGGCTTTTGCCACATTGCCTTCTGCTGCTGCTGCTGCCGCTACGGCTCCTTGGCACTCTACTGCTGTCACGTCACTGACGTTGTTCCACCGTGACATTTGAAGAACGTGAGGCAGACGAAACAGATCTCCAGTCGATCAGTCAGCAAGGTCTTAATTTCCTGCATTTTACATTCTATTTGGGTGGGTGGAAGGAAAGTGCTGAGTTTTGTTTTGTACTGGGGATCCAGGAGGGTGGCCACCCAGTAACTGTTGTTCATTTTGATGGCCTTATGCGAGGATCATGTTGGAGGAAATGGAGCATCCAAGCACTCATGTGAGAGATGGAGCCTTGATTTCCCAAGCCTCTGGGTCGAGGGGCATTAGCAAACTGATCTTCCTCATCTTCCTCCTCCTCCTCAAATTCACGCCAACCTCTTTCCAAGGCAGGGATGTTGGTAACATCGGTGTCCAGGAATACCTCCTCCTCCACTTCCTCTGGCACAGCTTCAATACAGCCCTGACTTACCTCAGATGATGCACCTTGAGAGCTGAGGCACCGCCTTGAACTAGCCCTGGAACCTGAACCACTGCCTAATGAAGACCGATAAAATTGTGAAACTGTCGGGCCTTGTGGATTCGACGGAGAGAAAGGCTCCGTGTCCGCATCTGTGTCCGTCTCCTCCTCCGTCGCTAGTTGGACCTGATGTTTCAGAGTGTCCAACGATCATTCCAGAACTAAGATCACCACAATGCTCATGCTGACAAGGACATTGTCCGCACTGACCATTTTGGTGGCTTCTTCAAAACTGGCAAGGATGGTGCAGAGCTCTTTTACCTGCCTCCACTCTCGGTGGCTCAACACCCCGAGGTCCGCACCGCTGCTTGTCAGGCCATGTGTCACTTCATACTGCTGCCACAATCGCTGGAGCATGTGGAGGGTGGAATTCCAGCGTGTTGCCACGTCAACAATGAGACGGTTGACAGGGAGCCCGAGCTGCAACACAGCCAGGTGGGACGAAGCAGGGTGCGAACGGCGGAAGTGCGACCTCAGACCTCGAGCCTTCCTCAGCAGGCAGTCCAGACCCGGGTAGCGCTTTAAAAATTTCTGGACGACAAGGTTCATGACATGTGCCAGGCAAGGGATGTGCTCCAGCCTACCGATCTTAAGGGCGGCCAGCAGATTTCGACCGTATCGCACACCACCTTGCCTTGCACAAGGTTCTTGTCACCCAGCCAGCGCTCGGTCTCGTTGTGGAGAGCCGTCCACAGCTCCTGACCTGTGTGTGGACGGTCTCCAAGACAGGTTAATTTCAACACGGCCTGGTTTCTCTGGGCACGTGATGCCACCAGAGGACCTTGGGAGAAAGAACCCTGCGCCATCCCTGCGGTTTTGAAGAGCGCGCACCGAGCCTGAGAGCCACCGTCACCACCAGAGACATCCACCCAGCTCACCCAGTGAGCTGTGACAGAGATATAGCGGCCTTGGCCGTGCTTATTAGTCCATGTGTTGATGGTCAGATGGACTTTTCCAGACACAGATGCAGACAACGCGCTTGAAATTTTAGATGACACGTGGCTGGCCAGGGCAGGGACGGCTTTTCTGGCAAAGAAATGCCTGCTCGGCATCTGGTATTGGGGCAGGCAAGGGCATGGCATGGCGGAACCCCTCTGTGTCCACCAGACAGAAAGCCAACATTTCCAAGGCCAAAAGCCTGGCATTGCCGACATTCAGGCTTTTGGCTTTGGGATGGTTTGGATTAAAGTGTTTCTTCTGCTCCCAAACCTAGAAGATAGAAGGCTGGCTGCTAGACTGGCCGCTGTACGGCGTGCAGGTCGTCAAACTGGTGGAAGGAGAATGGGTAGGATGGGTCTCTGGTGGTGCTGGTGGTACTCGGGTGACGGTGGAGGCTGAAGCGGAGGCTGATCCCTGATCATGACTCTGAGAGACATGGGCAGCTGAGGAACGCTTGGTGGTGGCAGAGGAGGAGGAGGCGGCAACAGAGGGTGTGACAGTGGTTGGAAGCCCGGCATCGGTGTGGCCTTTTTTGGCCAAGTGTTGCCTCCATTTCAACTCATGCATTCGCTGCATGTGACTAGACTTGTTGTTGTTGGTTAAACACCTAAGATTCTTGCCTCTACTGATGCGTTTACGGCAAAGGCGGCATATGACATCGTTGGGTGAATCAGAGGCTTGCTCGCAAAAGACCCAGACTTGAAAGGTCCTGTACCTTTCGACGGTGATAAGCGAGGAGCGGTGTTTCCGCTGATCGTGGGTGGCGGAATCATCTCAGCGGACTTCTGCGACCGCCCTCTCCCTTTTTGAGGCGGGACCCGAACTGACACTACCCCATCGTCTTCCTCCTTGTCCACTGATGGAGCGCTCGCAAGCAAATTCTGCTGAAAAGACCACGTTGGATCCGCAATGTCGTCGTCATCATCATCAACAAAGGTGACTTCGTCGTCCTGACATTCTGCATCCAGGAGCTGCGGGCTACAAGCAAGAGGCACTGCAAGGTTGCCGACCGCCCGGGATTTTTGCCGATTGACCTGCTTCCTTCTCCTCCTCTGATGGCATCAGTAGCTGGGCGTCAGAGCAAACAAAATCATCCTCTTTGGCCTCTTGATCTTTTAACATGCCTTCTGACCCCAACCGCATTTTGTCATCAAAGAGGTCTTCAGAAAATGGATTATCCACAGTGGTGGGTACACAAGTTGACATTTGGGCTGCCTTCGCTTCATGTTGGACGGATGCTGATGATGCTGATGACGACATTTGTGGCCGTGACTGGGAGTACGAGGAGGTAAGACTGCTGGATGCATGTTGCATTAACCACTGCAGAACAGATTGGCAACACTGTTCGTTACTGAGATTCACAGGGCCCTGACCCAGCGATGACATGCCTGACGGTCATGCAACCGACGATCCGCTGGCATGTGTGTTGTTGCTAGCACTGGAAGGAGCACCTTCTCTCAATACCTCTACCTCCATGTCCTACACCCCTCTTTGCTTGCTTACCACCTACATTTTGCTCCATGTTCAGAAAGATAAAAATGTAAGAAAGTATGGAAGAGTTTTTGACAGTCTTTTATTAAAAGACGGCAAATCATAGCTATTCTTAAATCCCTCTAATTTCCTACAGCCAACTAGGATTAGAAACTGAAATGTTTCTAGCGAATACCTGTGAAATGCGGTCTGGTGGAGGAACCGTAAGACAAAATCAACAGTGTTCTTCCTTCAGTCCCAGGGATTTACAACTGCCCAGTAGGTCTAAGAATTGATAGTTTTCAACAAACTATCATACAAGTGCGCTATCTACGCCAAACTGAGATTCAATGAGCGCAGTAAAACTATTCAGAAGTTACACGGATGAGAAATTGCGTTTTTTGCAACAATGACAAATGAGAACAGTCGCTAGAAAATTTTTCTATCAGATTTGTCGTACAACGTGGCTATTTGAAAAAAACTAGGGCCGTACCACGTGCAATACAGCTATTTAATTGTTATTCAGATAACAAACGGTGGTTTTTGCACCAATGAAATACACCAACAGTAACTACAACATTTCTTTATTCAAATTTAAGTATAAGGTGGCTCTATGAACAACACTGGGCTGCATCAAAGTAAAAAAAACACCGATTTGAAATGTATACGGATAATCAAAGGTGTTTTTTGCACCTATGAAATACACCTGTGGTGAATAGAAAAGTTCTGTATCCTATTGCAAGTAAAAAGTGGGTCTTTGAACAAAACTGGGCTGCGCCAAGGTGAAAAACACGTAATTAAATTGTGTACTGATAATAATAGGTGGTTTTTGCACCTATGAAATACAACAGCAGATACTAGCAAATTTCTGAATCGTAATAAAAGTACAAGATGGGTCTTTCAACAAAAATGGTCTGCGCCAAAGTTAAAAAACACCTATTTAAATTTTGTACGGATAATAAAAGGTGGTTTTTGCACCTATGAAATACACCTGCGGTGACTAGAAAATTTCTGTATCCTATTGTAAGTACAAAGTGGGTCTTTGAACAAAACTGGGCTGCGCCAAAGTGAAAAACAAGTAATTAAATAGTGTACTGATAATAATAGGTGGGTTTTGCACCTACGAAATACAACAGCAATTACTAGAAAATTTCTGTATGGTAATATAAGTAGAAGATGGGTCTTTCAACAAAAATGGCCTGCGCCAAAGTGAAAAAAAAACCTATTTAAATTGTGTACGGATAATAAAAGGTGGTTTTTTGCACCTATGAAATACACCTGAGGTGACTAGGAAAGTTCTGTAGCCTATTGTAAGTACAAAGTGGGTCTTTGAACAAAACTGGGCTGCACAAAAGTGAAAAAAAAAACTAATTAAATCGTGTATGGATAATAAAAGGTGGGTTTTGCACCTATCAAATACACCTGCAGTTACTAGAAAAGTTCTGTATCCTAATATAAGTACAGGCTGCACAAAATACAAGGTAATATTTCACCAAAAACTGGTCAAAAACTGGTAATAAAAAGCCATTTCAATGCAGGTTCAAAGCAGTCTGCACAATATACACTCTCCTTTCAAAAGCCTGCCTGCTTGTCTTTCTGTGTTCGCTCTCCCCCCTCCCCCTGCGGCTGTACAGCCCTAGATGCTTCTTTCAAACTCTCAGCCTAACTAACTGAAAACTGAAATTCTCTAATCTACCTATGTTGTAATGTTCACAGCTAAAAGCATAGTTGTGTCTGTGAACAAAGAGAACTGTGTCGCTGAGCTGTATTGAGGAGAAAGCTGACACACGTCCTTCTCTTATGAGACACAGACACACACTGATGCTGAACAGGAAGGGCTGTTCTATATAAAACGAGGTCATGTGATTTTTCCAGCTAATCACAACCATACACATCACAGTCAAGACGTCGCACACCCAGCTGACCCAGCTCTATTCTATAAGCTGATTTGCTGGCCGCCAAAATGACAGGAAGCGCCAAAAATGGCGCGATGTTAATAGATTATGCACAGATTCTCACCTAAATTATCGCGTGATCGGAAAATTCCGATCAACTTAAAAACCGTGCTGATTTCAACTTTGTCGATTATAATCTCTCAACACTAATCACCACCACAAAATATCTGATTATTACTATCATACTGTTGTTGAATACTAACCATTGCAATGCTACCAATAATACTGCCATAAAGTGAAAATATAGTAGTAGATACCAGTTGTACACAGGTTCTCTGCATATAAGTGATTACAGTGCAGTTACATCCTGTGACTGATTCTTCTCTTATAAGTTGTTAGCTTTGTATTTTCTTTTCATCTGATCCAGGCCACCATGGCAACTTCTCCTAGCCACGACTCTTGTCTTCAAAATGCGCCATACAAATATCTTAGAATCCTTCCTTTTTATCACCTTAATACCTATTCCTCACCTCTGTGCAAACTCCTTATGGGGTCATAGGTAGATGGTTTTAAAGAATGATAGGAGGGGGTTGCATTTTGTGTTGGCACTATGATCATAACACATGTTAGGGAGGGGATAGCAGGAAAGGGGGTTCAAGGCCACAACTTACAGGCAAAATCTGTAACCCCCAGGATCATATTGTGCAACATTTTGTAGAATTTCTATTTTTCTACATGTTACCCCCTGTGGAGTACATCAGACCCATTGGACTTAGTAGGACCTGTTGGACTAGTTTGGACCAGCATTGGATCCATTTTGTTAATAAAATGGTCAATCAAGGATGTTGTCCAGGAGAGTTTATTTAAATTTTTTTTTTTTGTATTTTCGCCATTTTATTCCACTGTTAGCAATAGACGTTTCTTGCAGACACTTCTCCACTACTATCCAGGAGTATGGTATAAGCAAATGATGTTTTTAGCTGTTATTTTTAGGTGAGGAAGGGACACATATCTATGGTCCTTCCCATCCTAATAGTATCAACCTGCAACTCTTGATTTTACGATGGTTTATTATTAAAAAAAAGGAGACCCCACATTGTTTTATTTTAATTATTTATTTATTGCTCATAACAGAATGATTTTCAATAGACTAATAACTTAAAATTTGGAATAACCATTACATTCACATTGATATATTTTAGCAGTAAGCTGGTTGCTTGTCACCCAGCATTGAATGTTATCAATTGCAATTAAATCTACAACATCACATGCAATGTAAACAGTACCACTTAGTCAGACATTCTCTCCCACTCTGCTTTTTTTCTCTTGGAAAATTAGATACTTAATAATATGCACTTGAATACCACTCAGAGTGTAGATTACAGTGAAAATAATCACATTGCAGCAATATTAACCTTTTCATATGCCTAACCAGCATTATTTAAATTTGCTCTAAAATTAAAAGTGATATAATAAAATGAAATAGAAGGCAATTGCAGTTATGATATGCATAATGATCTCCCAGCAAGACATAGATGAGGACATTTTTAATTATATTATTTTTATTATCAATATCTAAAATGTAAAAAAGGATAATTACATGGATTTAAAAACATTAGGACAATGAAAATATGTTTTTTCAGTTCACCAGACATTGATCATGTCATTATTCTATTATTTCAGTGACAACAGTTACTGACCATACCAATACTGTTACTAACCATAACAATGTCAGTAACAGTACCGAACTTATAGGGATTGTCCACGGTTTATTGTTTTTATTTAATATATATATTATTTCATTTTCTTATAGTCATGTATTATGAATTCTGCTTGTATAACTCTTTCATACCAATTCAGTAAAAAAAAAATGTTATGGCTCACAATCCTGTCCAAAGTAATGATTCCCATGGACTGACCGTATGGCATAAACACGGTGTCAGCCATGTGACCTTCAGTTAGTAACAGGGTCACATGACATCTATGGGGTAACTGAATAGGAATAATGGTGGAGTAATTATTGTTAATATGGTTATTTCAGTAACTTCTTTACTGTGGGGATTTACTTGTATATCTTCTGAAATCATCTGATTTCATCTCATTTACAGTTAACTGTAAAAAAAAAAAAAATAATGCAACTGTTTCTAGGTGGTCATGTTCTTAACAAAGTTAACTGTTAAAAAAATCTCAACAACACACCTGTATGTAGACAGGGGCGCCATCAAGGCAGTACAGGCAAGACTCTTATCATGGGCCCATCATCACATGTTTTAAAAAAGGGGCCCACTGATATGGTTCAAGATAGGAACTGATAATAAGTAGCAGCGCAGATGCTCCAGCAGTACGGGGCCAAGAAACTACTGATGAGAACTCTGTCTGTAGGTGACATTGTCATGGTGAGGTTTATAAAGTTAACAGTGAAAAAAAACAAAGCATAAAGATGAGACTGACAGAAGAATGTGTAGTATCTTCTCCACAGACACTGACAGACATGATAAGATGCTATTGAAGGTAGTAATAATGGAGAAGTTCTGCTCCTCTATAAACTCTTGTTACCTGACATGTGACAGGGGTCAAATGACACATGTGGTGGTCATGCATGGGAGCCATTACTATGGACAGGAATGTGGGATATACTATTTTAATCTAGATAGGGGCCTAGTACATTGCTATAAAAGAGGTAGAATTTTTAATAAATATATGTTAGACAATTGTATAATTTTCTATTGTGTACGCAATAAATAAAAACAATAAAGTGGACAACCACTTAAATGCTAGCTACCGTTAATCTACGCAATAGTCCTATTATAAGATAACAGCATAAACAAAAGTCTCCTACCATGTAACATTTACCATCTACCATCTCCTCCCTCTATAATTCTTCTTACTTTTTTTCTAAAATTACCCTTGTGGCAGAGCGACCTCAGGTGGTTGCAGGGTTCTGCCACAAGGTGGCGTAGAGTAGGAGACCTGCTGCCGATGTGTCATCGAAAACCTGGTTTTGGTGGGGGAAGGCAACCATTTAGCGTCAGGTCTGGAGGCTTGAGAGAAGCTGACTGTAACGACTTTAGGCACAGACCCCTGGTAGTTGAGGGCTAAACGCGTATATGTTTAATTAGTGGCCAGGCGGCCGAGGTTTATTTTGATTTGTTTTGATGCTGTGCTGTAAACCTGTGCCCGAATAAAACAGCCGGAAGCCAGAAAGAAGCCTGGTGTCAGTGTGCCAGTACTGTTCTACCAAGGACGGCGATCTGAGAGCTAAATACCCCCAGGACAGTCCAAGATGGCGTCCAGACGCAAGTGAGGCATCACATATGGTGGAGGATGAGGGCATAAATGGCATGAACTGGGCAAGATTGGTATGTTAATTTGCAAGATTGCCGCAGTACATAAAGGTTGGCATATACAGACTGTTGCTGTGGAGGAAGACTGCCTCAGTACAGCAGAAGGGTGTCTCTGGAGAGACAGGAGATGCACCCCACTACAGAGACTGTGTGTTGGTGCTGGCTTTGTGGAGTTTAAAGGGACTGTGCTGTCTAAAAAGTCTGTGTTGCTGGTGCCTGG
Source organism: Phyllomedusa bahiana (assembly GCA_025379985.1). NCBI lineage: Eukaryota > Metazoa > Chordata > Amphibia > Anura > Hylidae > Phyllomedusa > Phyllomedusa bahiana. The sequence goes on along the minus strand of JAODAL010008683.1, from coordinate 63,790 downwards.
AAATTTTTTGTTTGGCCATGTTGATGGAGGCTAATGCCAAGCAGCGAGAAAACAATGCTGAGCTCCAGGCACAGTTTGAGGCAGATCATACAGCATTAAAAGCCATTATGAACCTTATTCCACAGTCTGAGAAAGGTGGACTCACCACAATACAAGCAGCCTTGCTTTCTGGAGGTGAAGAGTTCAAGTAGGAGAAAAAGAATTACAAGCATAACAAACCTGAGTGGTGTGACGGATGCCTACAGGTGGACATGTGCATAAGGTGATGTCCCGTGGCCAGGAGGCTGTATCGTCCGTCAAAGAAGGTGGCCACTTCAGGAGAGATGGTGTTTCTGAAGGATCTGCATGCTGCCATTGCTGTGGGCAACCCCGTTCATCAGCAGGAGCCTGCTTCCACTGTCCAGCAGAGGGAGCCATTTTGGAGGTGCCACAGAGTGGAGAGATGTGCTCCTGACTGCCCTCTCAGGAGGAGGCCAGAGAGGTCGCAGCTGCAAGCCCTGGAGCTACAGGTTAATGGAGCTACAACCCCAGGCTGACATGGACAGTCAGCTTCAGAGATACAGACTGAGCCCCGACAGCAAATCTGGTAAGACTGCTCCAGTGGGGTTGGTTATGTGCTGTGGGACTGCAGGTCATGTGCATGATCTATGTGAGGACTTGGCTGGGCGAGATGGAGGCTCAAATATGCTGACAAGCCAGAAGAGTCCTGAGAGCAGTGGACTTGCAGAGTCTGATGGACTTGGTTCCTTACATGCAAGGGTGCATATTGAAAATTTTACTAATGGGACAAATAGGACCATGATCCATGACCAGGTCACACAGCCTGAGCAGGGGAGGTTAGCTGTATCACAAAGCTAGCTCCAGGTACTGCTGTGTGTGAACAGGTGACTACTGGTGCTGCAGCTATTGCAGTAGTAGAGGGCAGCTCAGATCTTTCCCTAGAGGTCATGGCTGTCAGAACTATGTATGAAGAATATGCAGTGTGTGAACTAAATGCTAGAGACGCTGCAGCCAGAACAGGGGGGGATTAGCTCTGGTGTGCCCCTAGACGTTATGGCTGTTAATGGCACAATGTGTGCAGGTGCGGTATGTCTGGGGGTTGAAAGCAATCCTGAGAGTTGTGCTGTCAATGCAGTTCCCTGCAGAGCTGATGTGGTCACCAGTAGCAATCAGGTGTGCTCTGCTGGTGTGGAAAAGGTGTTTGAGTTGCCTGGTGTGAACACGGCCAGTGTGTTGCCTGGAAGGGAGAAGGCAAACCATGGATATGAGGGCTCTGCTGCCATGTATGAGGAGACTATTAGTGTGAATGTGCTGGTTATTGACCATGGGGAACAAACACTCTGTGAAGAGTCTCTATTTCAGTGTGGTAATGGACACGGCAATGTGTCAGTGGTTCAATGTAATGATGATGCTGATTATGCAGATGGGAAAGATGAAAAAACTTGTGCAAAGAAAACGTGTGCTGAGGCAGACTTTGTGTGCAGCAATGAGCAGGTTATTCCAGAGATGGAGCTTTGTGATGGAAATCCAGATTGTGACCTTGCAGGGAATGAAGAGAATGGTCATGCTGGTACCTGTAGTGCAGCTGAGTTCACTGGCTCCAATGGTGGCTCTATTTCCAGTAGCTTTTACTGCAGTGGTCACAAAGATTACAGTGACTGTAGGATTGGAAAATGTGAGCCGCTAGACCCAGAAAAGAGGGTTTGCTCAGGCACTAGTGAGGGGCAGGTCAGTGTGTTTGAACCCTCAAATCCTTAGTAATGAAGCTGAAGTAAACGCTAAGAATTTCCTATATGTAGTGGTTGTCAGCAGTATCCCTGAGATAACTAGCAGGTATACTGAGAGTTCTCCCTTGGAGATAGCTACAGGAGATGTGGAGGAAATGTCTCCATATGTTACTGCAGTAATTTCTGAACAGCATTCTAAGAGAGGTGCTCTGCCTGAGCAGGTAAATCCTGACATAAGTGATGAGGTTGGTGTTGTTGCTGAGCATGTTTGCTGTAAACTTTCTGAGATGGTGAACACCGCTCAGATCAGTGTCGGACTGGAGTACCTAAGGGCCACCAGAGGAAATAGTCCTTGGGGCCAGGGGCGTAGCTATAGGGGGTGCAGAGGTAGCAGTCGCTACCGGGCCCTGCAGCCTGAGGGGGTCCAAAAGCTCTTCTGGTTTATTAATTGAATAACCAATTTAACTTAATAAATAACAGTACAGGCAAAACACAAAAAAAACTACTGGAAAAAAAGCTGGAAACTACACCCCTTAAGGAATATATCCAAGGGGGCAATAAGTATATCGACCCCACAGTTCTTTTACAAATTTTTTAGCATTAGGCAGTGCAAATAAAAAATTTAACTTTTTCTAACAATCTGCAATTTTAACTGAGAATGTTTCATTTGTACAAGGAATCCTCGAAAACAAGCACCCCAAAATTTGCTATGCAATTTCTTCCGAGTTCAGCAATACCCTATATGTGGGTGTAAACTGCTGTTTTGGTGCATGGCAGAGCATAAAAAGGAATGAGTGCTATTTGGCTATTCAGACCTTAAAGTACCAGAACAGGTGAAACCTTCCAGAAGTCTCCCCATCTTGGATTCAACACCCCTCACGGATCTCAACTAGAGGTGTACTGCAAATTTTGGGCGCACAGGTGTTCTGTAGTTTTAGCATTTGACCATGAAAATGGGGGCGGGGGGGGAGGAGGCACAGTTCCACCATTGTTTTTCAGGCTTCATTTTTACAGCGTTCACCTTGCGGGATAATTGACAGTAGCTTTATTATGCGGTCGGTGGAACTATATAGCTTTTTTATGTTTTATTACTTTTATACAATAGAAATGCATTTATAAAAATTGTGGGTGTGTTTTATTTTCATCAGCGCTCACCATGCAGTATACATGACAAGTTAGTTTTAAACTGTGGTTTCTATATGATTACAACGATACCAAATTCATATAGGTTTTTTTGTGTAAAATAATATTTATGTATAACTATCTTCTGATAGCCATACCTTTTTTATTTTTCCACATACAGAGCAAGTAAGGGTTTTTTTTGAGGATGAACTGACGTTTTCATTGATACCAGTTTAGCATTTAAATGACCTTTTCATCACTTTTATTCCATTTTATGTGCTGCGAGATGAACAAAAATCACAATTTTGTGACTATTTCTTGAAGGTTTATAGGTTATACAGATTTATAGTGTAGGTTATTACGCAAGCGGCAATACCAAATATGTATACCTTATTTATTTTTTATTTTTTGGGGGCGAGTGGCATTTGTGTGTTTGTGTTTGACTTTTTTTCACATTTATTTGTCAGTTCCCACTAGGACATACAGATACGTCCAATGTTGGGAAGGGGTTAATCCTGTCTTACAAGAACCCTAAGTTTTTAATTTTTCCCATCAACGTAGCTTTATGTGGCCCTGTTTTTTGTGGGAGCAGATCTATTTTTGAAGTGCAGTATTTCATTTAACATATGATATTTTTCCAAAAATGTATATAAATTATTTGTTGGGTAGATGGATAAAAAAAAAATGTTTGCATTCAATAGGGATTTTGTTATGATGGTGTTTACCGTGCAGTAAAAATGACAATATATCTTTGCTCTGAAAGTTACAGATTACAGAGACCAAATTGACATTGTCTTGTGTTTTAATATCAAACAAATGAAAACATAAAAATGTCAAACTTTTCTTTGCATTGTCATGGAAGATACCAATACCAATTTATTTTTTTTTGCAGCTGATGACCACTGGTAACAGCAGGGAATGGAGCCAATCTATTAAAATCTAACATTTTTCCCATACGCTGAACACCATAGAAAAGAAAAAATCAAAAATCGCATCTTTCCTAAACGTTACCAATAAAAAGTACATGCCAGTCGGCAAGAAATGCATCATTACTTAAGTCCATAGGGAGAAGTACAAAAAAGTACAAAAGTACAAAAAAGTTATTGGTCGAGTAAAATGGCGATGCAGTGCAAATTGAAGACATATTAGGTGTTTGGCTTTTTTACAGTTGTGCAACATAACAAAAACCCTACAGGTCTGGTTTTGCTGGAATTGGACCAACCTTCAGAATTCAGATAACGCATCATTTATACCAAAGGTTGAATGCAATAAAAACAAAATGCCCGCAAACATGGTGCAAGTTGGTTTCTTTTCACAATTCGCCCCACTTAGAATTTTTTATGGCTTCCCAGTATATTCTATGGTAGGATAAAGGACACTAGAAAGAACATCTCGTCCCGTAAAATAAAAGCCCTCATATGTTTATTTAGGTGGAAAAATAAAAAGGGCATGGCTCTGGGAAGGCGAGGAGGGAAAAATTAATATTATTATTATTATGGCCGGCTGTCAGGAAGGGGTTAAAGCTTCATGTGTAGGGGAAACCAGTGCTGTTGTGCCATAATCAAGTCACTGCAGTAAAATTTTAACACTTGGATCCAGTTCAGGGGACTTCGTCATGGCGTCCATAGAGGTACTTGAAAGGAGTGACCCAACATAAACCACGGCGTAGCCATAGGAATGTATAGGGTTAATATGATTTATTTTGTTCTATTCTTTTTCCTGAAGTTGGAAGAAATCACATTTCCCTTATAGATTCCTATGGATGTGATACACTTTTTTCCATTTTTCTGACGGACACCTGCGATCAAGGCCCCTGAACTGGACCCAAATGTTATATGATCAGGGCTTAAAGGGGTAGTCTCATTTCAGGAGATCCCCTTTGCTAGACATTAGCAGCCCGCTGCGGTCCGGCCCTACATGAGGAGGAGAAGGGCGTCACTAGCGGCTGCCTCCACATTCTCTTCTATGGGAGTTCTGAGTATGGCTGAGCGAATACACTCAACTATACTCGACACTCAGATGGAAGCGAATGAGGAGGATGGAGCTAGCGCTGCCCTTCTCCTCCACATGTGGGACTGAACCGCAGCGAGCTGCTAATGGCGAGCAAAGGGGATCTCCTGAAACGAGACCACCCCTTTATTACACCAAATTACAGGTCACACTGGCTCCCAGAGCCCCCAAACATCAGGTAGCCCTCATCCCCCTTTGCTCCCACCCCATCCTTTCACATTAAAATAAAACAATAATTTTCATTTTCTGACCTGTGTGCTGCAGCTTCTCATTGACTGGCTCTCATGGCTGCATGGTCTGCAGACTGGAAGGGAGAGCAGTGCTTATTAAATAAAGTCGAACACTGATTGGTTGAAACTCAACCAATCAGTGTTAGTTTTATTTCCCTTAAACATTCATAGGGAAGGCATGTTGTGTGTTTGATAAGAAGGAAGGACCTTCGGCACCTTTCCCTCCCGGCTCCCTCTTTCTCTCTCCCTCCTCCCCTCAGTTGCCGATCGCTGTAGTCGCTGCTTAGAAGCAGAGGAGATCGGAGTGAGTGATTTATGGCTCCTGCCTCCTCCACTCTCCTCCTGCTTTGTCCTGTTACACTGCAGCCAGCTACTCTGAAGTAGGGGGGACAGGAGCGGAGAGTGATTCTCCCTCCTGCCTCCTCCAGTCTGATCACACAGTCTGCGCCTGACCGGCACACAACGCTGCTGACACTGAGCATGCAGCTACTGCTCAGTGTCAGTGAATAAATTAAAAGTGACAGGTGTCACGAGGGTCAGTCTCGGGGCCCGCCGGAGGATTCTCCGGTCCTCCGGAGGGCCAGTCCGACCCTGGCTCAGATGGTTGTTGCTAGCACCGATACCCAAGTAATAGAGAAGTCCATAGACAATGTACAGGGTTCTGGTGTTGGCTCTGGCGGGTTGTGCGCATTTGATAGCGGGCCAGACACAGGAATAGTCCTGCCGGACGCTAAGAGTTCTCCCATGGTGACGGGTACAGGAGATATTGAGGAAGTATCTCCCCATTGTGATGCGGCAAGTGAGTTGCTAGACACTGCAGAGGAGAATGTGTGCTTAAAACCTAGTGAGATGCAGGGGAGGATGAAGGAGTCCTCAGACACTATTGAAGTACCTGGTAATATACATGACCAAGCTTCCCTAGAGGTTGTCGGTGGAGACCTTTGCAATGCAAGCTTGCATGCTGAATGTGGTGACATCTTTATTACAGGGCATGCATGGTTTGGGTCACCTGTAGTGAGTGTAACTGACATCACAGGTCAGGAGTCGGTAAATGTGGACCAGGGTCCTTGTGATGGGGAGAAGTCTGGCTCTCATGGTGCTGTTGCAGACCCAGAACTATGAGTCGGTGACAAAAATTCTATGGAAAGATCCCCAAGGGAAAATGTTGTGTCACCCCTGACAGATGAAGAGTCACAGGAATGGTGTGAGGTGGTTCCACTGTGTAAGTGTTTTGACCCTGGAGGAAAGGTTGTGTGAGGTGAGAAAGACCTGCGGCCTTTATCAAAAGGGGATGGGGGTATTTGTGGCAGAGCAACCTCAGGTGGTTGCAGGGTTCTGCCACTAGGTGGTGGACAGCAGAATACCTGCTGCCGACGTGTCACCGAAAACCTAGTTTCAGTGGGGGAAGGCAATCATTTAGCGTCAGTGATCATAGGTTACTGACATTTGTAACTAGTACGGATGCTATGCGGCTAGTGATGGCTTGCCTTTTTCCGGGACGGTCATAGTGTTGGGTGGGAGGCCGTCGCCAAGCTCCAGGACAGGGTTTTGGTAGGTCTCTGAAGACCTATTAAAGGTCTCCTACTACAGGTGATCAGGGGGCGTGGTCTGCTAGCTGGCAGTGCAGCAGATGAGCTGGAGAGGGGCTCTGGGCTCCAGAAGCTTGAGAGAAGCTGACCGTAAGGACTTTGATTTTGGAGGGGTGCTGTGCAGTAGGCACAGACCCCTGGTAGTTGAGGGCTAAATGCGTATATGTTTAGTTAGTGGCCAGACGGCCGAGGTTTATTTTGATTTGTTTTGATGCTGTGCTGTAAACCTGTGCCCGAATAAAACAGCCGGAAGCCAGAAAGAAGCCTGGTGTCAGTGTGCCAGTACTGTTCTACCAAGGACGGCGATCTGAGAGCTAAATACCCTCAGCACGGTCCAAGATGGTGTCCGGATGCAAGTGAGGCATCATACCCTGCTCTCTTCTTTTGGAAGGTCATAAAAGTGATTGGTGGCAGAATATTGCTCACAGTTAACACTTTTTTCCTAGATCACATTCCAATCACCTTTACACAAGTGTCAGCAGGTGCTAAAAAAATAAAAACACCCTTTGGATTCCAGCAGGACCCCGCTTGGTATGCTATGTTACAAATTTGGATTATCAATTCTTGTCTTTTTAAAAAGTTTTTTAAGGTTGCAAAGTTTCAAAAATGTTCAGATTATGACATTGTTCGTGTTCTGGATGAGTGCGAAGATGATGTCTTGAGTGAATCTGATGAAAAATTTACTCCACAAGAAGATGCGTCTGAAGCGGAAGACAATCTTGAAGTGATTTCTGAAGAAAGTGACATTGCCAGCAATATTGCCACTGGTGACTATCTATAGCCAATGTAACGTCAGAGTATCGCCCGGTCCAATGCCCGCAACTAATGCTGCAACCACTATGTCCGAAGTTTTCAACATGTTCACTGATGATCAAATTGTAGATACTATATGCACCTTCACCAAAGCTGGTACGTCATGTGTTGTTCAAGATTTCAATGCATAATCTACCGCAACAAACAAATGAGAAATACAGTAAAAGAAAAACCATGACCCCAGCTTGGTAAACCACATTGACAACTTAGGTTAGGTTTGGTATGTTAAGACTTAAATAGACAGTGCTGTTTTGAAGAGGAATCCCCAATTGTATTTGACAGAACCCACAACAAATATAAATAAATAAAAGCAAATTTAAGTTTAATAAAAAAGTTTTGGACTGTAGTGCTGCTTTCACTAGCACTTAGGACAATTTACAATGTTCTTAGGAAATTTCTGTACTTAGAGTCCCTGATCTGAGCTAATGAATTTCATTTTACTATATTACACTATATACTTTCTGGTACAGTAATATTTTTTAGTTTTATGAGACTATTCATGCCTGTTATAAACACATAAATCTTTGTGTACTTTATGTTTTTTCAAACACTGTACAAAAAATAATAGCAGCTTTATGTAACAAAATTAAATGAATTACTGACCTATTTTTCACTAAGTGGTAAAATAAATAATTTATTTTTATTTCATATTGTCTTTTCACTTATAAGGAATGTATCACCAACGTTTTTTTTTACAAATTAAAGTCAGGGTATACAGTGCTCCTATACACACCAACCAACAAGCCAGGGTTGGTAATAAACCATCCTTGACTTTTCAGTGGAGAGCCCGGCTATTGCTGACAACTTGATCTCTACCTGTGCAGCTGCACTTTTCTTATACAGCTGTGCTCTCTCAACAATCATTCCAGAACATCTGTTCAGAGATAAACTGCCAACACATTTGGACGTTTAAATTCTATGAGTGGTTGGCAAGTTGTTAAGGTAGACGAGACAGACCTGTGAGACAACTGGATGGTCTAAAACCTGTCGGATTTTATGACCGGTATTTTGTCTCTTTTTTGCCATGCAGGCAGGCGCCTTTTTTTCTGCGATTTGGGGATTCAAGTTGCCCCTCTTCGCACGCAAATGTTCATGTTTTGCAGGAAAACCGGACGGAAGAATGACCATGTTCTAAGTTTTTCATTACGCTGGCAGTGTCAAAAACTGTCAGTCGGAAAATCCATCCAATGGTGACTGCTGAACAGATTTTCTAGTAAAGTCTATGGGGGAACATGTCGGTTTTCAGACGGTTTGTAAAACTGCAAACTGTCTGAAAAACCGACCAATAACCCTTGCCATGAGGACATGCCCTTATACAGATTTTTGAGACAGACAACTGTGAGACAGTTAGCGCTAAAACACTTGGACTGTCCCAAACATCTGTCTGTCTCACACAACTGCCTAAATTAAACAGCTGTGTAGCAGATATGTTAGACAGACATCTGTGTGAGACAACCAGGCTAATTGTGTCACACAGCTGTATGTCTCTCACAGGTGTCATATAGCTGTCAAATTTACGCAGCTGTGTGAGACAGACAGTCCAAATGTCTCACAGCTGTCTATCTCATACATCAGTGAGATAGATAGCCATGAGACAGATTGTCTCACAAATCTAAAAATGTCTCAGCTGAGCTCTCACATATAGACTTATGTCTGGTGCCTGTACCACACTTCAGCCAACCAAGGCCCTTAACAGCGCCCTATAAACTCAAAATGCAGGGTGGACCCAGGGAGAAAAAAGAAGGGACCATAGCAGTGCCACCATCCAGGTTTCTCCCTAACTGCTTCAGTGGCACAATCACAAGGACGGTGGACAGAGGCATCTAACATCTACCTAAAGCCAGGGCTGCTTTATGTTTTTACTGCCACAAAGCTGCTCACACGTGGGAGCTGCACTTCGGAGGCAGGATACAGCAGGTTGTGTCTTCCCTTGCCGCCCTCCAAGACTGTAAGTGCCATGAGGAGGTAGGGATCAGTGACAGAGAAGATGGGCCTACCGCTGAACCTCTCCGTGTAGATTTCTTATGATTGTAGATTTCTTAAATGGGTTGTCCACTCCTTAAAAAAAAAATGATGCTCCTTGGGCCCCATGAAAAAAAGCCCTATACTAACCTTATCCAATCCTCTGTTCCAGTCCCACATCTCTCCGGTCTTCTGTTTAATTTCTGCTACTTCTAAACGGGTACATCAATGCTGGTGCCACTGGTTGACTGCAGTGGTCACGTGCCCCTGATTTATATCACCATTTGGAATTGAACTGCTCTGAATGGTGATGTAAGTAGAGGCACATGACCAACGAAGTCAGTGGTTGCAGCATTGATGTGCCCATTTAGAAGAAGCAGACTATAAACAGAAGAACGGAGAGACATGTAACTGGACTGGTACCAGGACTGTGGAAAGTATGTTTAAGGGTTTTTTTTAAATTGGGACCCATGGAGCATTATATTTATTATTTTAAAGATGTTTACAACCCCTTTCCTTCTGTTGAAATCTGAACATACCTGTGGTTGTCCAGGATGCTGCTGTCTTTCTAGCTCATTCACTTTGCTTATACTGGCACAGGTTCATTAGTGGATGGAGTTCCCCTTAACATACCATAGATGATTCCTAAAACTGATGCTGAAGAGTCTGTGAATCCCCTCTATCTGTACATTCAGCAGTGGGTGGCGGGTGCTCATTTTTCTACACTCATACACAGCTAGTGTAATTGTTCTCTGTGCAGGCTGTCTTGTGTGTACTTTCTCCCCTATCTATACTCTTATGCTGAGCAGCAAGTGTTATCTGCCTTTCTTAAAAATTCAGGCTCTCAGAAAAGGGTGGGGAAACAGCAAAAAGTCAGACATGTGAGGAAGCTGCTGTACACAGAGACTACAGAAGCAAATTTAAATGAAAACTATTAACTGCCTAATTTTGGTTATCATTAGGTAGATAACAATAACAACTTCTTTTTTGTGCAGGTGTCCAAAGCTTTTAAACTTTCATTTAAGCATGTAAAATAATTAGCATTACCAAAGATAAATGGACAGTAAGCTAATCACAATTAATCAATAAAAGTACTTGTTATCAGTGCTTCTGATGCCTGCATGGCTGGTTGCAGACACACACGTGTTTCTTCCCCTGCCCCAGGCATGAGTGGTGCCGTGACCCACATATCGGGCTGCAGACACAATGCCCAGTCCTTGCACCTGTACTCACTTCTCCTCGCTCCACGCTGTTCTCCTGTCGGCGGTTTTGTGTGTCTACACTACTTAGGGTGTGTGCATGCAGCCTCAGTAAGATTTAAAGGGCCAGCATACTGGTGATTTGTTAATCACCGGGCACTGACCTTTTTTAGTTCTGCCTCTTCCTGCAAGTCCTTCACGGACCTATCGTGCTCCTTGCCACAAAGAAGCATTTCTGAAGTATTCCTGTTCTGCTGTGTATCTGACCTTTTCCTATGTCCTTGGACCTCGTTTGCCTCCATGGCCTGACTGTTCTGCCTGTCCAGGACCATGAGTTGCCTACCGATACTGTATCATGCTTCACCTTGGCCACCACTGCAAGCAAGTCGAGTAAGGAGTAGCCACCTGGGGGTTTCATGACACGGAAAGTCCAACCCACCTTGTGGCAGGCTCTGGGCTGACGCGGCTCAAATCACTGCTTTTGGAGGTCCAGTGAATCCATTACCTATGGTTTGCTACAGTGCTAATGAGTAGATAAAGTATTCCAGACTGTCCTGCATAATGTGTCATATCCATAAGTTTAATAATGACAATGAGATATGACATATGGCAAAGACCTATTGAAAAGCCAAGTGAGCCAAGCCTGAACAGCAGGCCTTTGCAACATTGCAGAATATGGGGTTGGACCACCATGGCACCCCCTTGGACTTCGCATTTTGGAGGTAGGGTTTACACAGGTCATGCCTCTTTGTGAGCCATGTTGGGCTGCCAGAGTAGGATCATTGATACAGGGATTTACTTTGATTGCAGTCATGAAGGAATTTTCCCCTAAAGTGAGGACAGTTGTCTTCTATCTTTGCCTTCTTTGGGATCAACACTGTAAGATAACAGGCTGAAATGGATGGAAGGCTGTTCTTTTCAGCCTTAGAAACTATAACTATGTAACTATGATAGGGAACTACCAAGGGGACCATTCCAATCACTAGAACAGAGGCACTCAGTATCCCATTTTGTATTACCTCATGTCCATGGTCTGAGGTGAAGTTGGAAAGCAGTAGCTATCAAACATGCATCCTGTTGCTCTCTTAATAGTCGTTGGAAGCTAATGAAACAGCTGTGGAAAGGCGATAGATCCATTTTGAGAATACAATTAATTTTCTGTGGTCAGACTGATATGTAACACTACAAATTTTTAGGTTGCAACTACACAGGAAATGGATGACCAGTCACAGCCACAGCCTGGCACTAAGGACTGATCATCAAGGTTTCTGAAGCTGAACACGTTTCAAAAATGGAAAAAAGCAAAAAACCTTTTTAATAGCATTTCTAGATTGCTAAACTTGGCTGTATGACTTTTTAACCCCAAGCAATTTAATTTCTACCTATTTTTCTTGGACAAAGCATGAAAACACCGTATCAATGCTAAACAGGTTTTATGTTCATTTTCTACTATAGTATGTAAGCAGCAATAGGGATGCAGTTTCACAGTCTGTTGAGGAAGGCTGTGAAACTCCTTAGTGCCGTCATTTATCAATGTCTTACTTCTACCACAGCGAGGTAAAAATACTGCACTGTATATAACATCTCATTGATTTCAATTGGGATGCCTTTACAAGATAGATTTAGTGCTGTTTGCCCCAGTTTTGCAGCTGGGAGAGTTGATAAATGAACAAATTTGAGAGTCATATTTTTTTGTATCTAAATATCCATTTGCCAAGAAATAGTTTGCATTTCTTTTAGCTTGCTAAGACTTTTTATGCACATAGAAATAAAAATCATAGCCATAAATCAGTTTGTAATTAAAATGAAATATATTGAGTTGCATGCAGTACATATTTTAAATAACAGAATTTGTTTCTCTCATAGAAACAAATGTGCTGCACATACTCTTTATGTACTTTGGACAACACATTTTTATGTAACTTTGGACAACACATGTATCATGAGCAAGATGATCATTAGCAGGAGGCAGTACCCACATCATGAAGGGAATACTCATCATTATGATTGGTTAAGCAAAATTGTTGTACTTAAAGGGGTTGTCTCACCATGCAGTTTCATAGTGTTACAGCCAGATTCAGGCTCACACATCCTGGTTAGGCTGTGGTAGGTCTATAGCAGTGATTGGCTTATCTGCTCTGCCATTCCTAGCTGATCCTGTTATAGTGACATGAGTGCTGGAGGTTTGTAAACTGCAGTGCTCAAAGCTATATAGCTCCAAAGGGTTAAAGCTTGTCAGTAAGTAATATATACATGCTCCATGCTTCAGATAAGGAACACAGCAGTGAGTGATGTAATCATCCAGGCCAGGGCTGATAGAGCAGAGGGAAGCTTGTATGAAAAAGCAAGAGATAACATTTGTCTCTAGCTTTGAAGAGAAGTAAAATCAGAAAAGCAATGTATTTATATACCTTTCATAGATGTGTAAAGCCAATGAAATGGGAATAGCCAGCACAGGAATGCAGTAATGACGATAAAACAAAATACTTTATTGCATCCAATCCATAAAACCATAGCAAGACATTGTGGCAAAAAGAAAGATACGCTTATGCAACTTGAGTAGCTACAGTATGTGCTCTTAGTCATAGCGATAAAAGCAATGATGATAAACAGCCTTAACTATTCTTAATACCAGTGATAAAAGTACAAGTGATTAAAATGATTGATTACTTACTCATTCTTGTGATGCCCAGCAGTGCTAAACAAAACAGAAGCACATCATGGGTATGCAAATCCCAAACAAGGCAATCCAGAGGAAACTCGATAGTAGGTAAGTTCAGATTCAAGACATGCGGAGTATAAACAGTAAAGAGTGCTGATAACAGGCATAAAAGGATTGAACACTGATACACAATTGACAATGATTCATAACAAAACTAATATCTAGTGGGAAATTAAGAATTTGTGCAACATAAATGGTTATTATTACCAATAACAAGTATAGATTGTTTAAATTAAACATATGCATTCAATTCTAAAAAATAAATGTGAGAAAAACAACTCTAATGAGTATAATGTGTATGTATGTTTGAATGAACAGAATAAGGAACGGGACAACAAATTATAAATGTAACCAAAGATGTTAAATATGACAGGGTCTGCAGAGCATCACACAAGGTAATATAAGGTTGGCAAAACAATCAAAAGGAATAAAACAGATATATAATTAAACAGATAGTGAATAAAAGGAAAGAAAAAGAAAGGAAACAGAAGAAAATACACCCTAATAGGGAAACATCATTTCTCTTCTGTGATTAAGACCCTTAGGGAAAATGGTATCAAGTATTACTATCCAGCAGGCCTCCCTGTCATGCAAGAAATATCTCCTATCCCCACCTATTTTTGATTTATTAAGTCTTTCAATTATATCAGATATTGTTACATTATGAAATGATTGTCTTCATTGGATTTATTACCTGTGGTTGGTGAAAAAAGTTTGGTAATAACACACTACCTATTGTTTTGGGTTTTCTAGACACAATTCTGAACCATCTGTCCAAGATGTCATCCTCCCTCAGAATGGGGAAGTTTCTTTGGAGAATGCTCTTTATCAGGTGAAACGGTTAATTGTAGTGCAAAACCAAGGTGGGATTATTGGAACTTTTTATGTGTGTTGAAGTATGATCTAATAAATTATCTTGGGTCTTTTGGGGAACCGTATGGGCTGCTTTATTTAATGTCCAGTTGGAATAAACTCTATATATGTCTCTTGCGGATATTAAGTTTTTCTTTTTGATAGTCCTCCAATTGACTGCAATTCCTTTTATCATGTGCAAGTTCACCCAAAAGAATAGCTTTGTGGATCTGTTTCAGATGAAAGCTCTTGAAATGCAAAGTGGTGTTCTCTGCAGTGGACTTACAATAAGTGCTAGAAATAAGGACTTCATTATGTATCCCAGTGAGTGCGAGATCAATAAAGGGGATAGAGGAACTGTTTAATTGGTAAGTGAATCTACTATAGAGAGGATTATTATTTAAATAATCCACGAAAGACTGTACAGCAGATACATAACCCCTCCAGATGAGGAGGTGGTCATCTATGTATTTGCCCTACCAGTCTATATTACCAACAAAGGGGTTATCAACAGTATATATGTAAATTTCCTCTCAGCATGACCCTAGAAATTTAGAATAAAAAGTCATCAAAACATAGGTTGTATAACAAAATGGTACTGATAAAAACTATACTTTCGCCACCCAAAAGAACGAGCCCTAACTCAGTTCCAGAGGTGGAAAAACAACAAAAGTTAAAAATATAAAATGTACTAAAAACTAAGGAAGACCCTAAACTTTTGGTATCACTGGAATTTTACCAACCTGCAGAATACAGATAACGCATAATTTTTACCTAAATACCAGAAAAACAAATACCCTGCACATGGCTCAATTATGTTTTTTGGTTTCCTAGTACAATAAATGGTAGGGTTAATGACGCTATTGAAAAGTATATCTTGTTCTGCCAAAAACGAGCCCTCATTTGACTATGCAGACAGAAAAATAAAAAAAGAGTGCAACCTCAACAAGAAAAAAACTTTGTCAGAAAGGGGTTAAAGTTTTAAAAGTTTTCCAGACTGAGGTTTATGTCTTAAAGTAATGATGGACTGTAATTACTCGTTACTTAGTTGAGTGAATATGGCTAAACACTATATGGAACCGTGTACCTATATTACCTCTGCACAACACAACTGATGGTTTCAAAAACATACACAAAACATAGAACACCACAAATTAACTCTTGGGAACCTCCTGAAGCTGACTGAGAGAACGCCAAGAGCGTACAAAGTTGTCCTCAAAGCAAAAGGACTACTTTGAAGAACAAATATAAAGCATTCTAAATTGATTAACACTTTTTTGTTTAATCCTTAATTTCATATGTAATACTTCATAGTTTTCATGTCTTTGATATAAATCTAGAATAAAGAAAAAAAATATAATGAAAAGGAGTGTCTTTTGATTAGCATTTTATGTAAACTACATAGAACAAAGACTAAATGCAGGCATAATGTTCACTCTAATTACTAAATTACTGCGACATAACTAGCTACATATTACTTATACAGGCACTTGATTATAGAAGTAATAAGTGATTAGGCTCAGACTGGCCCACAGGGAAACAGGAAAACTCCTAGACATAGTGCGCCCTTGAGCATAACAGGCCCGGAGCTGCTTTTAAGGAAGAAAGGCAAAGATAGAGAAGCAGAAAGCAAGAGGCATGTGAATTATTTGCAGTCATGGGCCCCAGAAATCAACTTCACTGGTGGGCTCTAGGCACCCCAGTTCAAAACAGGGTATAAGCATATCTTGAAGTTTGAGTATAAAAAATTATAAAACTTGTATTATTGGATGGTTGAAAGGTACCAGTCAGAAAAGGGAATATGAGAACATTTCTAGGTATCTGAATATCAGTTAAAACATTAAAATGGAAAAAATATGACAAAACTTTAAATCTTTCTATAGCCATTCTTAATAAACTGAGCATCCTGTAACCAGAGCATTAGAAAAGGTGTCATTGAGAGCCCTTTGACAGCTGTAAAGGAATTAAAAGCTCCCATGCAACAACTATTACCAAAGCAGTTTTAAATATTGGTAAAAGGAAGCCAAAAATGTATTTCAACAACAGTTTCATAAGAAACTAAGAAATGTTTACATTTTAAAATTAAGTATGATTATTATACTTTGACATAATATTGTTATTCAACAGATTACTAAACATTCCAGCGGACATGAATATATCGTCAAGGACACTAACTATAACCTTTGTTTCTGAAGTTATGATTCAGAGAACACAATGTAATAGGAAACAATATTGCTTCACATTTTTTGTGGAAATTCTGGTTTTCAATAGATGCTCTTTTTTAAATTTATCATGCAGTTAATTTTGTTACAATTATTTTTTATAAAAGAAAAACTCATACAGTACTGCACTCGTAAACATTAATTTATATGGATTAGTGGGCATTACAATATGAGAATTCTCATTTGTACCTATTAAATATTACATTATTTTCTATTCATTGTGTAAAAGTGCTGTCCAGTGCTGTCTCTTATTTTGGTGGACTTGTCCTGGCCTGTATTGTACAGACAGTCTATTGATTTTACATTCAATGTATAATGCTTAATTTCCCCTCTTGCAGCACTGCCCAAAAATTGAATACTGCGCAATTTAACCACAAATCACAGCTGATTTCTGAGAGTTCCAACAGGAAAACACTTTGTTAAAAAGTATCATGGCATCAAAAAGATTACAATTTGGGATTAGCTGGAAAAAAAACAACCTCTAAAGTAAATGTATTTATTGTAGTTATAAATAGTTATTTATGACAATTAAAATTTGCTTATGAAAGCACATTTTTCTATTTATCTCTCTGTAATGCAGGGTTAATCACCCACAGCCGGTGCTCACTCTGGCCTCGGGTGATGCGGCATAAGGCCAGCAGTAATACAACGCTGTTCCCATGTTGCGATCGTGCGGGGCCCGCCTGCAAGCCCATTTTATTATTTTTATCCATTTGTATTTTCTAGATGTGCCTTTTACATATTTTAATTCTTAAATGTTAAACCCCAAGTTAAACCCAATGGGGGGGAACCAATATATGATCATAACAATACGGGAATACCAGGAAGGGAGAGAGAATCCTGCCCACAAAGGATTGCAATTAGAGATGGGCGAATTTCTCAAAAATTCGATTCGGTCACTTCACCGAATTGTCCGACAAAAATAAATTCGGACCGAATTACTTCGGGATGAATCGCGTTAAAAAGCAGCATTTCCAGGCTGCACAGAGCCTGCAGGGTGCTGTAGAACATTGTATCATGCTTAAATATGCAGAGGGAGCTTGGTTTGGTCTTCATACAATGTTGTGTTTTAGTATGACACGCAGATGACTGCCGTCGCTCTTAGAAATGCTTCACTCTAAAATTCACTGGGCACTTAAGAGGGCAAAACTGACCAAAAAACTCAAGCGGGAATGTAGCCTGATAAAGTCATGCCAGCGAAAGCTGGAAAAAACAAGCTGAGAGCTCAGGTGGCAACATTAGTGACAGAGTGTGGAGGTGACGGCGGCAGCCACAGCAGCATGAGGTCAGGCAGTGGCACAATGACATTCTGGAGGTGGCAAAACAGGAAGAAGCCACAGAACCACAGAATGGCACGATGACTGAGAGCGGAGGTCACGGCGGCAGCAGCATGAGGTCAGGCAGTGGCACAATGACATTCTGGAGGTGGCAAAACAGGAGGAAGCCACAGAACCACAGAATGGCACAATGACTGAGAGCGGAGGTCACGGCGGCAGCAGCATGAGGTCAGGCAGTGGCACAATGACATTCTGGAGGGGGCCCAAAAAAAGGGGGGAAGCCACGAATGGCCACAATGACTGGAGCGGAGGTCACCGGGCCCAGCAGAAAATTGAGGTAGGGAGTGGCCAATGACATTCTGGAGGGGGACAACAGGAGGAAGCCACAGAATGGCACAATGACTGAGAGCGGAGTCAGGGCCCGGCGCAGCATGGGTCAGGCAGTGGCACAATGAATTCTGGGGGGTTGGCAAAACGGGGAAGCCATAGAAAGGGCACAATGACTGAGGCGGAAACCCCCCCCCCCCCCCCCCCAAAAAGGGAGGTAGGGCGGGGTAGTGGCAAAAATGACATTCTGGAGGTGGCAAAACAGGAGGAAGCACAGAATGGCACAATGACTGAGGCGGAGATCACGCGGCAGAAAAGAATGAGGTCAGGCAGTGGCAAAATGACATTCTGAGGTGGAAAAACAGGAGGAAGCCCAGAATGGACAGACGAGGGGAGGTCACCCGGGGCGGAGCATGAGGTCAGGCAGTGGCAAAAAGAATTTGGAGGTGGCAAAAAAGGGGAAGCCACAAAATGGCCAAAATTTGCTGAGAGCGGAGGTCAGGGCGGGCAGATGGGTCAGTGGCAAAAGACATTTGGGGTGGAAAAAAAAGTATTGGGCCCCAAAGTGGGGCACAATGACACAATGTGGGGGCACGGGGAGTCACAGCAGCAGCATGAGGTAAAAGGGAGTGGCCAATGACATTTGGAGGTGGAAAAAAAGGAGGATGAGAGCGGAGGTACGGCGGGCAGCATGAGGTCAGGGCAAAAATGAATTCTGGAGGTGGAAAAAAACAGTATTAGGCCACAGTGGGGCCAATGACACAATGTGGAGGGCACGGAGGGTCACAGCAGCAGCTGGGTCAGAGGGGGGCACAAGGGAATTCTGGGGGTGGAAAACAGGGGAAAGCCACAGAGGGCAAAAAGGACTGAGGGGGGCCGGCGGCCCAAGATGAGGTTTTCGGCAGTGGCACAATGAACAGTGTGGGGGGAATGGCAACAGCCCACAGCAGCAGTTTTGAGGTCAGACAGTGGCACAATGAAAAAATTTGGAGGTGGCAAACAAAGGAGTAGGCAACGAGTGGCACAATGACAGAATTTGAGGGACGGCGCAGGAGAAAAGATGGGGTCAGAGTGGCACAATGACACAGTGTGGGATGTCCGGAACAGCAACAGCAGCGCGCTGAGGTTTGGGGGGCACAATACAGAGTGTTGAGGTGGGTGGCATACGTCCTGGAAAAGTGGGGGGGCGAGGAGAAAACGGGCAGCAGCTGTGTGGCATCAGGGGGGGGGCGGCATCAGAATAGTGGTGAGGCATAGTTTAAAACCCAGACGCCCTAAGTCATTGGGTGGGGAAAATCCTGGCATCCACCCCTGATTCATTTGACAAGGTCGTCGTTCCCAAATTTTTCATGGACAAGGGGGTTTTTTGGGGAACGATGGCCCCCCCCGCATAAACCCCGCTTGTCCCACATACTGGCGGGAGGAGTTTTCCCCATTGAAAACCCCGGCAAGTTGGGCCCACATCCATTTTGGCTGCCAGTAGCCAGCGGATCTTCAAACGAGGTGGCAGAGTGTGTCCGTAGGCACACCTGTCGTTCAGGGATGCCCCAGGTCCTGCGTGCTGCTGGCGACTGCCTTCATGGCGGTAAAGGAACTGCTCATCAGTGACTCCAGATTAGGTACTATGATGGAGGGGTACTGCTCCTACCCCCCCAAACCTTCCCCCAGCAGCCGAGGAGCGCTGGGAAAACCCCCCCGGGTCAGACCTGTAGAGGAGGGACGATGCCGCACATAGGGCGGAAACTGATTACGGAGGTTTTCCCTATAGTATTTGGTTTGTCTTCCCTTCAATGTGGGAAAAAAGGCCCCCATTTTGGAGGTACGAGGGTCAATAGGGGGAGAGCCAGAAGTACCCCTTCCCGGATGGACTATTCGGCTTTTTCTAGCCAGGCAAATAGCATGTGCGGGCCATTGCACAAGTGATGAGGGGCCCCCTGCCTCATTTCCATGTATACTGCCATGGTGTTTGGGGGGGTCATTGCCTCGTTTTCCCTATCTCCATCCACCTCCCCAGCTGCTCCCGTCCTCCCCTCTTGTACCGGGTAGAAAATCCCTATTTCCCAGACAAGTTTGCTCCCAAATTTCCTCCTCCTCCCCTTCCATTTCGTCCCCAGACTCATGTGGCCCCGGATGTGTGCCGTCTCAGTCCCCTGCCAAAACAGATTTTTTAGCATCGTTTAGGCATGAAGCAGTGGAATGACGTTATTATCCCCTAGTCCGGGACTGCAAATAACGTCGTCCCCGAATGGCCTCAAGAAACGGAGGTGTCCGCAGAGTGCCACTGGCTGAATCTAAGTTACACAGGGGAGTACTTCGTTCCTGGATCATAAAAAAAAACGTTAATGGCTTTTTCTTGTTCATACGTCGGCCAAAATGTGCAGGCTGGAAAATTTCCGCGGGTGGAAAATGCATATAGGTGTGTTGGGGAGGCCGTTCTGCCGCTGCAAAATCAAAAAAGGTGTTTTTGGTTTGTACGAATGGAAAAGTGCATGAAGTTTCCCGGCCTTTTCAGAAAGTTCTGAAGATCGGTGGAAGACTTTAGGGAACCTTTTACACCGATTGAAACATGCGCCCCTGCAGGGCCGGGGGCCTCCTCCTCGGTTTCAGCCGGGACCCATTTCCTCCCATTGTCCCTCACCCTGGTTCCGATTTGCAGTTGGCGCGGGGGGGGAAAGCCCCAAATCGATGTCTGCTGCATGACGGAGCAGTTCCTTCCCCGTGTGACTTCGTTTGCCGAGGGAACAGGTGTAGAAATGGTGACACGCCGTGCCCTACAATGTGGTATGATGGAGCACTACTTTTGGAGGCTGAGTGGTGGTGGTGGTGGAGGAGGAGGAGGCGGGCATTGGCGCAGGTGCAGAGTTTGGGGCAATGTGGAGGGGAAAGCGGGGGCTCCTGTCCGGGTTGTTGGTGGGCCGGGAGGAAGCACATTTCACCCAGTGGGGGGTAAAGGAATGTACTGGGCCCCGCCGTAGTTACAGCTCCAGCGTCCGCGCGCCCTGCACCTTGGAAAAACCCATAAGCTAAGGATGACCCCCTTTGTTCTACATATTTATGAAGGTGGTACTGCTTTTTTTGGGAAAAAAAAATTACGGCTTGGAATTCCCCTTCGGTCGGCACAAACCATTTGTTTCTGAATGGTGCAGATCCACCCTTTGGAAAAGGGGGGGGAGCAATTTCCAAACAATTGGGCAGGAGCACGGTCAGCTGCTCACCTTAGGTGTTTGGACGCATTTGTTGTCTCTTTGCAACGCCTCGCGAAAAGACTGCTGGGTCTGAGTAGCGAGGGCGGAGCATCTGGCCGGGAGATGATGTCAAAGAGAAACAGCTCCCTTCTGCCGGGGTGGTGGGCCTTGATGGCTGCAAAAGGCATGCGTGCCACTGGGGGCTGCTGTGTGTGTTGCTGCGGGGGGCAGGATGGAACAAATCTGAGCCAGTTTTTCCCCGGCCCCCCGGTTTGGGGACGCGGATGGTTTGGGGGGCCCTGGGCCAAGTTAGCTCCCCGGCCCACGCTTATTTTGCCCACAGTTCTACATATACCCCCATTCGGTCCTCCAGTGTTTAGCAAAGAACTGACACCGCCGAGTACGGATTTTCCCCCAACGTCCGACTGAGTGGGCTATGCCACCCTGCCCGTGAGCCCCGTGCCCTACTTTCTTGGGCCCGCGAAGGGGTTTTTTTTACCCGTGGCCGCTTGGCTCCCGACCCCATGTGCTATCCTGCCTCAGGCCACCCACCCACTTGCTGGCTGCGTGCTGCCTGAGCGCAAGTGAGCCCCCTTCTCCCGACAATGAGAAGCCCCTTTCCTCACCCCGGGTCCCCAAATGCGGTCGGGGCCCCTTATTTTGTTTTATCGCACTGCTTTTCCTCATCACCGGTCTTGCTATGCCGAGGCTGACCCCTAAAAATGACCTCCCCTGCCACTCTCCACTCTATACTTTTTCCCCCTACGCAAGAAGCAGGGGATTTGGCCCCTTTTTTTCGCTCCCAAGAGATGCTGACTGCCCTCCTCAAATTTTTCATCCTCGTTTTAGGGGCGTTTAGCCCCGACCACATAGTAGTCTCGGGGGCTGAGTGAAACCGGATGGGACAGGGCGGGGGAGGAAGGTGAGGGCCCCTGACCCGCTCCGGGGGGGGATGCAACTTGGGGTTGTGTTTTGAGGTTCCCACCCTCTTGGCTGGGGGTTTTCGATGTATCTGGGGAGGAAAGGGGATGACCCAGTAAACCAATCAAGAACCCCGGGTTGTGAAAACACACGGCCGCTAGTGACAGCGGAGTTGTGGCCTACCGAGTGATCCCCGTTGCGACGTCCCCCTTGCTGTGTGGACCCGCACCTGTTCCAGGAATGATTTTGCCACTCGCAGGTCAGAGCCTGCCACCTCTCTGTTGACCAAAACTTTTTTTTTCTAAAATGTCGAAACCTGTTTTATGATGATATCTGATATGTAAATATACACCCCGTTTTTGGCTCCAAATGAAAACCCCGTTTCAAGCTTGGGTACCTTGGGGTATAAAATTGCGCTCCCCAAAATCCCCCCCCCCCGGAAAAATTTTTGTTGTTGTTTAAAAAACTGTGGTTTTTACTAAATGTAAAAACACAACAGGTTAATTAACCTTGGACATGAATTAGGGTACAGGAAAAATGTATATATTTTTGGGGATAAAAAGACGGTTTCTTGGGGTCAGCACCCCCCAGCAAAAAAAACCCCCTTAAATTTAAACCCCGGGAAATGTTAAATTGCCCCAAAAAAATTGAGCCCGCCACAAATTAGTACCCTTTGTGGGTTTGTTACAATTGGGTTTTCTACGCCCCCACAAAACAAGAGATAAATTTAAAATTTTAACCTTTGCTTGTAAATTTAAAGGTTTACGGGAAAAAATGTATATATTTTGGCGTTGAAAAAGAGGGTTTTTTTTGGGGTCAGCACACCCAGCAAAAAAGGGTTTAAATTTAAACCCCCTTTGGATGTAAATTGGGGCCAAAGAATTGACCCCGCACAAACTAGTAGTTTGTAGGTGTTTTACAATTGGTTTTTTCTACCCCAACACAAAAAAGAGGATAAAATTTAAAAAATTAACCTTTTGTTTGTGAATTGGGCCCTACGGGGAAAAAAATTATATTTTTTTGGGTTTTAAAAAAGAGGGTTTTATTTTGTCAGAAACCACCAGCAAAAAAAGTTAAATTTAAACCCCTGGATGGTAAATTGCCCCCAAAAAATTGGGGCCGTCACAAATTTAGTAGCTTTGTAGCGTGTTACAATTGGGGGTGTTTTTTTTACCCCACCAGCAAGGATACAGTTGAAATTTAAACCCTTTGCTTTGAATTAGGTACGGGGAAAAATGTTAAATTTTGGCTTTTGAAAAAGAGGGTTTTTTTTGTCAGCACCCCCATCAAAAAAGTTAAATTTAAACCCCCTGGATGTAAATTTGCCCCAAAAAAATTGAGCCAATAAACTAGAAAGCTTTTTGTAGCGTGTTACTTTGGGGGTTTTTTCACCACACAACAAGAGATACAGTTGAAATTTAAACCCTTTTTGTTTTGGAAAATTAGGCTACAAAAAAAAATCTATTTATTTTTGGCGTTGAAAAATTTCCGGTTTATTTTTTGTCAGCACCCCAAAGCAAAACAACGTTTAAATTTAACCCTGGATGAAAATTGCGCAAAAAATTTGGGCCCGCAAAAAATAGTGGGCTTTTTTAGCGTGTTTCAATTGGGTGTTTTCCCTCGCCCACAAAAAAAAAATTTACAGTTTTTAAATTAAAACCCTTTTGTTGTGAATTAGGCTACGGGGAAAAAAGGGATATTTTTTTGGGCGTTAAAAAAAGACGGTTTTTGGGGGTCGGGCCACCAGCAAAAAAACGCTTAATTAACCCCTGGAGGGAAAAATTGCGCCAAAAAATTTTGACCCCGCACAAACTGGTAGCCTTTGTAGGTGTTACAATTCCCTTTTTTTTTACGCCAACAAAAACAAGAGTTTAACAGTTGTTTTTTAACCCTTTGCTTGTAAATTAGGCAAAGGAAAAATTTATATATTTTGGCTTTGAAAAAAGAGGGTTTTCTTGGGGTCAGAACACCGGGCAAAACAACCCCTTTTAATTTAAACCCCCGGATGTAAAATTGGGCCGCAATAAAATTTGAGCAGAAAAAAAAATGAAGTGGTATTTTGTATTTTTAAAAACGTTTTGTTTTTTTAAAAATGAATACAACAAAAAACTGGTTCTTAAAACCCCACTTGGATAAAAAATTTGTTATGCAGCGCATTTGGACGCACAGGGAAATTTTCAGACCCAACCCCCCAAAAAAAAATTTAGAAATAGAACATTAAGGAACAGTCTCTGAGCAAGTTTGGGGGACCCCCCCACAAAAATTTGGGTTTTTAAAAAAATCAATTCTTCAGTAAAAAAATATCAGCCCGGCAGCCCCCTTCCCCTGATAAAGAAACATTGAGGCGGTTGAGCCCCCACCCGTCGCAGGGGGATTTACTTGTGGGTGAAGTCACCGGAACCCCGCCGGTTTTCTGATTGGCTTCACCTCTGCAATGTCATGCAGGCAATCCCCCTTTCTTCCCCCCAAGATTTGCTTTCCCCCATGTAGCCCCCATGTCCCTCGCAGCTTTTTATCAATAAAAGCACATTTTCTTTTCACCCGGAAGAAACCCCAAAGTTTCAAATTCTTTTTCCAAACCCCAAGTTTTCTAAAATTTTTTCTAAACCAAAAAATTTACACTTCTTAAAAAATCAATTGGGGCCCCATCTTTTTTTTCCCAAATCTAAAAAGGGGAAAGGAGGAAAGTGAAAGAATTTAAAGGGTAGATATGTTGTGGGGGTTATAGTTGCAGCAGGGTTATAGGCTATCCTGAAGAAATGGGTTTTCAGGTTTGTTTTGAGGCTAGTGAAAGTAGAGGAGAGTCGCATGTGTTGGGGCAGTGAGTTCCAGAATATGGGACAAGCGCAAGAGAAGTCTTGGAGATGGTTAGTAACTTGAATAGAATATAAAGTCAGCAGCACTCGGAAAATGAAATGTATGGGTGCACACCTACAAACCCAGTCTAAAGGTTCTTCAATGCATAGAATATAGATCCAGGCAGCACTTCCAAAGTAAAGTGGTTTTATTTAACCCAAATGTGCACATTTGGAAGTGATGCCTGGATCTATATTGTATGGTTAGTAACTTGAACTTAATTTGCTGATCAGTGGGTAGCCAGTGAAAAAAATTGGCAGAGGGGAGAAGCAGGGGAGTAGTGAGGAGAGAGGTGGCTAAGATGGGCACCAGAGTTGAGGATGGTTTGGAGGGGAGCAAGAGTGCTAGACGAAGGCCACAGAGAAGAATGTTGCAGTAGTCTAGACAGGAGATGATCTGTGAAGTAGACATTCATTCATTGTAAACCTCTTTTAAGGCTGAGGCAGTAAGACTTATTTAATCTCACTTCCATTATAGTGAGTAATGTGTGAGATAGTGGACTACATGAAGGCAGGGCTGTATTTATAGGTTGTGCTACCGCAGACACTAAACTTGAAAATTCCCCCATTTACCATAATTTGCATAACCACACCCTCACATAAAGCCACACCCCCATTGCAAAAGGATGGGTTTGGCGTCACTCAGTTTTCCTGGGTGTTTGATAGCCTATTCAGCACCCAGGATTGCTGGGAGATGCTGCCAAAGTGTGTCTGAACCTAAACCATTACACTACGACCAATATTACCACCATATAGTGACCATATAGTAGTAGATACTAGTGTACACAGACTCTGTAGACTGTATACTACCTCCATAAAGTGTCCATAAAGTGGTAGATATCAGTGTACACAGGTCCTGCAGACTGTATATTACCTCCATAAAGTGACCATGTAGTGGTAGATACCAGTATACATAGGATTTGCTGACTGTATATTACCATCATACAGTGACCATATAGTGAGAAACACCAGTGTACACAGGCTCTGCAGACAAGTGATTACAGTGCAGTTACATCTAGGGACTCAGCAGAGACATCTTCTATGACTGGAATTGTTCTCTTTCCCTTTTCCTCTCCATCCTGTCCAGACCACCATGACAACTTCTCCTGGCCACGATGTATTTCTGCAGAATTTACCACATAAACACCTTAGAATTCAAATTTTTCCAGCAATTCCCTACCTGTGCCCACTTATGTACAAACTCCACATGGGATGATAGGTGGAGTTGAGGAGGTTATATGGTAATAGGAGGAGGTGGTAGACAGTGATAGGTGGGGAGGTTATATGGTAGGGAGTAATAGGTGGCTATGGGGTGGTAGGTGGAGGTGGTGGGGATATATATGGAGATAGATGGGCTGTATTTTGTGGCATTAGGATGCATTAAATCTAGTTATTTGTCAAGATCACAAATCGGGGTCAATTGTAATACTTGGTAAAGAATTGAATATTAGAGATAACATGGCCATTCTTGAAAACACTAATATGTATCATATTTTATCAAAAGATCCTACTGATCTCAAACAGGAAATTAAAGGTGTGGTAGAATATGGTGTTACCTTTAACGCTATATCACGAAAAATTGCAGATAGCATGTTCATCGAAAATCCAGTGACATCTATTCTACACTAATTTCCCAAAGTGCACAAAGCGGGCTTTCCTCCCGCATTCCAACCTATTGTGCCTGGGATCACTAAACGAAAGACTAAGTCAGTGGGTCGATCACCAGCTACAACCATTGGTGATTCAGATCCCTGGGTACATTTGTAATATCAATCATTTAATGGTATCTATAGAATCCTAACCCTGGTATGAATAGAGTGCATGGCTTTCTTGTGATGTTGTGGCTATTTATCCCAGTGTCCCCCATAATTTTTTGGCCTAACACAGTCCATAGTCAATAAACTAACAGTTATTTTTGCTATATGCAGTTCAATATTTGCTGGAACATAATTTTTTCATGTTTAATAAAAAGTTTTTATTACAATCCACGAGTGCGCGTTTTTCACCATCTTTGGCCTAATTTTTTTTAGCAGTTTGGAGAGGAAATATTTTTGTTTACATCTCTTTTCCCTTTACTTTCTGTCACGAGTAGCCCCGCGATCCAGCCCGCTGGCCGCGGGTGCACCCGTGTCCCCTCTTCTGGGTCTCTGCAAGGAACGGTTTGCGCAGCTGGCCGCGGGTCGGGCTGCGGGCACACTCACTGTACGAGCAATAGCTTACCGACCGTGTTCCTGTCTGCCATCTTCCTCTGCTGGCCGGGGCGGATAATTGGATAATTGCCGGGCGTTGACCCTATATATTGGCACACTCCACGTCACTTTCCCGCTGGATCTATGTTGCCTCGTGCCTTAGAAAAAGCGTTCCTGGAGTGTGTTCTCGTCTTGCCGTGTTTCCGACCACTAGCTACCTTTCTCGACTACGAACTTTCGCTGCCTGCCCTGACCTGTCTGCCTGTCCACAACTATGGTTCTCGTATTACGACTCGGTACCTCGCTGCACCTCGGCCGCCACCTCAAGCTAGCGACCTGGTAGGACTCCCGCTGCAGCAAGCCCATCCTGCCTTGCGGTGGGCTATGGTGAATACTGGGACCTACTTAGACCCCGCTCCCTGACGTGGCTGTTACCACCTCTTGTGGTGGCCCAGTGGATCCACTATCTCGGCCGTTACACTTTCCCACATCAGGTGGTATGGGAGATATATTGATGATCTCCTCCAGGTGTGGAAGAGGAGTGAATCAGATGCCCACAATTTTGTGAAATATATCGATTCAAATTATATGAACCTCAAATTCAGTTTAGAATTTAATTTGCCCACAATTCATTTTCTGGATATCCCTTTAACTGATAGTGGGGACACTGGGATAGAGATCTCACCATACAGAAAGCCTATGGTCAGGAACTCCACGTTCCTTGCCAACTCTTGTCACCCCAGACATGTTATCTCTAACATTCCTTTTGGGGAGCTTTTGAAAACGAAAACAATTGTTCTAAAGACTCATTGTATTTAGAACATGAAAAAAGGGTTTGAGAGAATTTATTAGATAGACCTTAATCAAAAGTCAGCATAAAAAATGCTTCTAAAAGAATTGAGACAATACGGCGAACAGATCTATTAAAAACACGTCTCAATACAAATATCAATAATAATAAAAACTTTTATGTTCAGGCTCATAATAATGTTTTTTCTACAAAATACAGACCACAGTTTCCATTAATAACCAAAATAATAAAGAAACACCTTCTGTTACTATATGTAACAAAACTTTTACAAGATATATACAACATAACTTAACATTTGTGTCGCAACGAGCACCCACTTTGGGTTCAATATTTTCACCTAGTTTACTAAGAACCAACAACACAAGGTTAAAAACTGTTGGCTTTCATAAATGCAGACATAGGTTTTGTATAGCTTGCAAATATGTCGAAAGTACTAACTCATTCCCTACCATGCATAATGGTAATGGTTATCCGATACGTAGTTTTGTAAAGTGTAGCAGCAAATTCGTTATTTACTTGATCAGTTGTCAGGTCTGTCACATCCACTACATTAGATGTTTGACAGGCCCACTCAAGGTGCATATTATGAGACATCTTTCAGGTGCTCTGAGGGAAGATTGCTTTAAATCATCTGCGGTGTCTCAACATTTCTAAAATGTTCATACAGGAGATACAGGTGCTTTCTCTTTTATAGGTATACAAAAAGTTTGCAAATCAGAAAGGGGAGATGATTTATATAAAAAAAATTGTTGGTCAGAAAATCAAAATGGATTTTTGATCTCAGCACCAGGGCACCCACTGGTTTAAACATTAAGCAAGATATGTTGTATCATTATTGATGTATTGTTTGTTTTCTTCTATTTTCTATACGTGCTTAAATGTGTTTATATTGATGGTATTTTCCACCTGGGACGTAAACAGCTATTGATACAGCCTTTACTATTGGAGAACTCTTACCATGTGTTCTGACTCATGGTGAAATAATTAGTTGATCAATTCGCATAGCCCTGAGCTATGTCTAAGGTTCAGCAACAAGGACTATTTTTATTCCTATGTGACTGCCATAAACATGGGATGTTGTTTCCATTTTTGTACATTTTTAAATTTGAAGAAATAAAATACATTTTTAATTAAATCTTCGGGGTTAAGCTGGCATTTTTTCATAATCTGCATCAGGGAGGCGGGTACAGAGCAAAGATTACAGACACAATCTTCTTTGGGGGGGGCAGAAGACCATCCCCCTAGAGATTGTGCTGTGGCTGTGGTCTGTAACGCCAGAGTCATGTTGTGCAGATTGAAATTCATACCCTGTACCCCTAGTAGATCAACTGCAGGCATGATCTTCAGAGGGTGCAGGTGATGAAGCTTAGTACTGTTATATTTTCTGTAGTGTTTTTATTTTTTTACAGGTTTCCCTTTGAAATACGTCAGAAAAGCGTTGATCTATTTTGTTGATAAAATGTTTCACAAGGGCTGTTGTTACAGAGAGTTTATGTAAATAAAAGGTTTTTTTAGTGCCTTTTGCCTTAATTTTTTCCATTTAATTCCATTGTTAGTAATGGAGGTGTCTGACAGACGCCTCTCCATTACTAATGTTCTGGCTTGGTGTCAGCCAATGGAGGGTTGTGTCGCCCAAAGGCTGTCACTAACTCCTTGTCACAAATACACCAGTACCCAACACACCAGGGGTACTGAGAAGAGCCGGGCAACCATCAGAAATGGACCCTTTAACGTAATTGTCCGCTTCTGGAATGGCTTCAGGCTGGTATTTTTAGGAAGGGAAAGGACCAGTATCCATGGACCTTCCCATCCTGATGGTATCAGACTGAAGCTGTCGGTTTTATCTCAAATGGTTATGGAAGATGGAAGGGACCCCATGTTGACAAAATGCACAAAAATGTTTTTATTTGAAATAAACACTCCCCAACAACAGCCCTCATTGAAATAAACACTCCCCAACAACAGCCCTCATTGACAATTTTATTTAAAAAAAAAATAGTTCTAGGTTTGATCTGACATAGTCTACCGTAAATGAACAAACATTGCACACGTATAGTTACACAGGCTGGATTCCTTATTCAGCATGCAGGAAAGCTGTATGAAGCAAGGTGCATCACCCAGCTTTCCTGGATACCGGATATTCTATCCTGCATGCAGGAAAGCTGGGTGATGCTCCATCACCCACTGGTGGCACCCGGTTTTCCTATCACAGGAAAGATGGATGCCACTTGTGAGGATTGGGACATAACCCAGCTTTTCTTGATGCTGGAGAGTCTTACCAGTATCCAGAAAAAGTGTGTCATGTCCCATCCTACACAGATGATACACAACTTTCCTATCTGTGTGCCCATGTGTGCTCATCACTCCCTTTACCCCTGACTCTCCGCTCCACTCCCTCTGACTCCGGTCTCGTCCCCCTCTCTCACCCTCACTCCGTGTCTTGCTGCCCTCACATGTGCTATACTGTCCCAGCTGTGCTGCCCCTCCTCCCACCCACAAGACTGTCCCTTCAGTGCTGTCTGTCCCCCACACTATACTGTCCCTGTGTGCTGCCCCTCCCCCACACATGCTATACTGTCCCCACTGTGCTACCCCTCCCCCAACACATGCTATATTGTCCCTGCTATGCTGCCCCTTCACTGACACAAGTGCCTATAATACTCACCAACAGATTTGGAACACAAAAATCACTGCAATTTCACCACTGAAACTCTACAGCTAAAATAGAACTTTTATTAAATAAACCATTTAAAAACACCTATCACTTGAAAAAAAGCTCCCATATGTAGCAAGAAATCACTGTTGATATAGATACAAAATAGTGTACTGACTGTCCCTAAACGTGCCCTACAAAATACCTAATACCAGCAGGGTAATCGTCCCAAAAGGGTCGGCTCCACTAATGTAGGCTTACCCTAATAATATTCTATTCAATCCCTTTACTAGTATAATTAATCACAGGGGTAATAAATAAGGCCAACAGACAAGATATATATCATGTTACCCAAAGTCCGACAGCCATAGTCACAATGGACCAACACCATTTAATTTTCTATCTCACAGGGTCAAATGGACAGACATGATATATCGTTACACAAAATAGTCACATACGACCTGTACAAATTCCAAAGGAGTTCCTGATTTCACGACACGTTTCCCCCTGTCATCCTTATCAGGGTTCATCAGGGGAGTAAGGTATACCCCAAGGAGGAGAAAGAGCAGCCACGATATTCCTGCTACATGTCCAGATAGAAGACACCATACCTATGTGCACAATACCTCTCTTTATAGTAGATGGCTCACATCATGCGCGCCAGCTTGTTCGGCGTCCTAGTTAATGTACTGCGCATGCGTCTGTTTCGTTACGGAGTCATGGTAACCCAACTCCCGTTTCCGGTCATGCGCACTTATGTCCTAATTCCCGAGGACATCCCAGTACTCCATTCACGCTCTTTAAAGCCCATAGTACCTCCCAGATACACTGGGAACCCAGTTCAATAGTCAGGACCAACATCTAACCTCATAAGCACGCCAATACACCCGGCGCGCTTCCCGATGTCCTGCGCTTGTGTCTGTATTCCTATGATGTCATGATGACCGCTTCTACTCTGCAGGTCATGCGCACTAGGTCCTCTCACAGGGATATCAGACATATCCATAAGGTACTCACTGATGTCTCACCACCACATATTCAAGAGGAAAGGAAGATTAATGAACATAGAAGGCAATAAGATATACCATCATCCACAATATTCGTCCCATATTTTAGGAACCAATCAGTATTTTAATAATCCATTCCCTTCATACCACAGCATAGTCATAAGGGTCAGTGGTCTCAAAACAAGAACCTCCATCATAAAGCCCCCTCTTCTTGTGGAATATTACCATCATAAGTGCATACACATAAGTACGGTGTTTAATTACATATTAGATTAGAAGCATTATAGATACATTCCGATACAATCAAGGGTCTATGACTATCCTGTCAAATAATTATATCCCTTCTCAAGGTATACAATATACCCAAGCCCGTAAGTGCAGTAATCAAATGAAACAACCAAAGTACAATGTCTCATTTAGACCCCTTGGTTGTAGAGATTTTAATCGATACATCCACTCGGTTTCTTTACACAATAATTTATTATCAATATTCCCTTTTCTGGAAGTCATTCGTATTTTTTCAATACACAGAAACATAATACCAGTTATATTCCCTCCATGCTCCTGCCAGACATGTCTCGCTAGCGGGGTTTCTCTCCTATGCCTGATGTCTCCAATGTGTTCTCCAATGCGTACCTTAATGGGTCTCGTTGTCTTGCCCACATACTGTTTTCCACAGCTACAATTGCAAAGGTACACCACCCCCTGAGTCCGGCAGTTCAGAAATTCTCTTATCTCAAAGGACTTTCCAGTCACATTGCTCTTAAATTTCTTTGTCTGATCGACATATTTACAGAAAGTACAATTACCACACCTAAACATACCCAGTGGCTTCCGGTCCAACCAAGTACCTGCTGCCTGTATGGGAACATAGTGACTATGGACCAGTCTATCCCTCATAGACCTTCCTCTCCTATATATCACCTGAGGTCTTGGGGATAGGCATTCTGACAAGTCCAAGTCCGATCTCAAAATGTCCCAATGATTCCATAGAATTTTAATGATTTCATTACTCTGATCATCATACGTGCCTATAATTCGAAAATTAGTCGACTCTCTTTTTGGTGAACAGTTGGGATTTAGTAAGGCATTTCTATCTTTTTCAAGGGCATTTCTAAATGCTCCCTGTAAAGTTGGTAGAGGATACCCTCTCTCAAGGAACCTATCTCTTAGATCCCTTGCTTGTACATGAAACTCTTCTACCTTTGAGCAGTTTCTCCGGATCCTAAGGTATTGGCTCTTGGGTATTCCCTTTTTAAGGTTATTTGGGTGATGTGATTGCCACCTTAATAGACTATTAGTTGACGTCTCCTTCCTATAAGTACGTGTGTGAATAAATTCCATCTCGTATCTATAGATGTTCAAATCCAGGAAAGCTATCTCCGATGTTTTGATCTCATAAGTGAATCTTAGACCAATTTCATTGATGTTTAATACATCTATGAACTCCTTAAATGACGCCTTTGTGCCCTGCCACAGCACGAAGACGTCATCGATATATCTCCCCCAGTAAAGGATGTTCTTGGTATGAACATCCATCTCCTTCCCAAAGACCAGGGTCCACTCCCACCAGCCAAGGAACAAATTTGCATACGTGGGAGCACACGGGCTCCCCATAGCAGTGCCCCTGAGCTGGTGGTAGACCCTGGGCCCGAAAAGGAAATAATTGTGGGTTAAGGTGTGTTTCAGTAGATTAAGCACCAGTTCATTATGTTTCTCATACTGTCTCCCTCTTGTCTTGAGAAAAAACTGCATGTAGGCCGCAGTGGTGTGGAATACTGCTATACAGTGCTTCCACATCCACTGAGGCCAATAGGACATCCTCCTCATTCTGAATCCCCTCCAGTTTTTTTTAGTAGGTCTGAAGTATCTCTAAAATAAGATGTCACCACAAAGCACCTCAGAACCTTATCAATGTAGATCCCAACATTCTGTGTAAGTGACTGGATTCCTGACACTATTGGACGTCCTTTTATTGGGGATAAACCCTTATGTATTTTGGGTAGAGAGTAAAACGTTGCTATTTGTGTTTTTTTAGGTAGTAGAAACCGGGCTTCATCACCAGATAGGATACCGTTAATTCCCTGAATTAAAGGGGTTTTATCATTTTATTAAATGGTCTTCAGAATAAGGGGACAGTGAAAACAAGCAACTTTGCAATTGGATGTCATTAGCAAAGCTGTCTTGTATTCACAGTATTCCTTATTTTGTGTTTGTGTTTACACTGATATCCAGTCCTGGTCGGATCCCTCCTCTTGCATTTCACTAGCTGAGAGCTCATTTACATTCTGTACAGCCCCCGGTCGAATTCACGGAGCTGTGTCTCTCACTCAGAGTAAAGGACCGTCACATTTTCACTTTATACAGGCAGAAGACACAGAATTACACTGAAGGGCTTACACAATCAGGAAATAGCACAATTTGTGTCGATCCCTGCCTGACTCAGAGTTAGGGCCGTAGCATTTTCTCTCTCCACACCCAGCAGAAACAGACTGCAAAAGATTCTACAATGAGAAAACATAACAGTTTTGTCCCGGTGCCGAACTCTCCTGCCTAGTCGCGAGATATGTGCCGTTCATGGAGCATCTCCAGCGGTGCGAGGAGCAGAGTTCAGTTGCTCAGTCTAGATTGAGTGCAGCCTGTGGTATGTATACAACTCTTACAAAATAAGACTGATAGGGAGAGACACAGTGACATGTGGACTCAGAGAGGGGGGAGGGAGGAGTCTCGGGAGCCAGCATGCACAGTGAAGGGGGAGATGATGTCACCCAGCTGGGAGGGGAAGAAACGCCCCTGCATTTCTAGAGTTGAGAAGCTGAGAGCAGTGTGAATCAGCCGAACTAAGGAAGCGATACATCCCCTTTAACTCCCTGAAATCTATCAGTGGGATCATTACTCAAGATAGTATAGCCTTCCCTATCCTCTAAGAGTCGACTGCACATAAGAGCATATTTGTCATGGTCCATCACCACAACATTCCCCCCCCTTATCTGAGGGTTTGATGATAATCTTAGGGTCAGATTCTAACTCTTTTAGGGCTGCAGTTTCTTCTTGGGTCAAATTTGATGAATATCGTTGTGTTGATTTTTTCTTCTCTGCAAGTGACTCTAGGTCCTTAGTTACCAATCTTAAAAAGATGTAAATTTCTGGAGTATCTTGGGGCGGGGGGGAATCTTGTGCTCTTTGGTCTAAGGTCTGTTTTAGGACCAACATTGGCTCCCTGATCCCCTTCTTTCTTTAAGCCAACCAGAGTCCTTATCCTGGGAGATCCTCCATAGAGACTCCCAGGTCCCTACAGACTTGTCCCTGCTATGCTGCTCCTTCCCACACATATTTTATATGGTCCCTGCTGTGCTGCCCCTCCCCCACACACTATACTGTCCCTGCTGCACTTCCCCTCCCCACACACACTATACTGTCCCTGCTTTACTGTCCCCCACACATGCTATACTGTCCCTGCTGTGATGCCCCTCTCCCACATAAGCAAAAAACTCTTCAAGGCGCACATGAGTAATTTTGGTAATATAAACTTTACTTCATACTCCACATAAATATAGACCAGTGAAAAAATAACAGCAATGTGAATAAAGTCTCCCCTCTCCCACATACCATACTGTCCCTACTATGCTGCTCCTCCCCACATATGTTATACTGTTCCTGCTGTACTGCCCCCCACACATGCCATACTGTCCCTGCTATGATGCCCCTCCCACATATATCTTATATGGTCCCTGCTATGCTGTTCCTACCCCTACACACTATACTGTACCCACTGTGCTGTCCCTCCCCCTTACTATACTGTCCTTGCTGTGCTACCCCTCCCCCACACACTATACTGTCCCTACTATGCTGCCTCTCCCCTCACACATTCTAAACTGTCCTTGTTGTGCTGTGCCTCCCCCCAAACACTCTATACTCTTCCTGGCGTGCTGCCCCCCCATACACTCTATACTCTGCCTAGTGTGCTGCTTAACCCTCCCCCCTCTCCAGATCACTTACCAGTCCTAAAGAGCGGGAAGCCATCAGCCTTCTGCTCTTCAGTGTTGTTATTGCTGCTGAGGATAGAGGGAGCCCTTCTCTCTTTCTACCCAGTAGTGTACCAGCAGGGAGAGCTGACATCTAACTTTTCCATACCGCCACTCCGTTATCTGCTACCTACCTCTGCATAATGCCACTGCCCCCAATGACACTGGCTGCTGCAGATGCTTAAGCAACACCACCTCGCACCCTTCCTCCCATTGCCCGTATTTTGGGGGGAGGGAGGCTCGCTCAGAGGGCTCAGAAAAAGTTATGAAATAAGAAGTCTCCCTGCTGCCATCCCCTAAAAGGTGCCTACCTAGTGGAAAATATGGCCCTGCTTAGAGTAACTATTATTTCGCCCTTGGGTCAGTCTGTAATACATTGTTGCTAGTTATGTTGACCAGGGCTGTGGAGTCAGAGTCAGTGCCCAAGTGAAGTAGTTATAAAATGGACTGACCGTTTGGATACGTTCTTTTCAGTTTGCAACACTTTAGATGAAGTGGAAGTGTTGAGTACTAAATCCTTGAAAAGCCTTGGAAAAGTTGTTTTGGACTAACAACACCTTGCATTCATATTTGGAGGCCGAAGGAACACCTAGGGACCTACATGTTTTCAAGAAAGTATCTCAATATGGTGAGGATAAAGTTTTTATTGATAAATGGAAGGAGGCAGATTTACAGCACACTTTGAATTTGCTACGTATGGTCAAGTCTGTGTGGACTTAAAAAATGCAAAGCCTTAGTTACAGACCCGTCTTACTGAAGCACAGTGGAACACATTTATTCGCAGAATGGATAACCGTCTGGTGTTAGTACAGAATGAGATTAAAGAGAGGAAGAAAGATAAGTTTATTCATGATAAAATTGGTTATGACCTTGATCGGGTGTTCACTTGGAGGACTACTAATCAGAATACATTTAGGGCACGCGGCTACAACAGGAACTCTAGAAGGAAAAATCGTGTGAAATACCAGGATGATTATTGGACTACAGACTCTGGTTCTGATTCAAGTACTATTGATGATATTACTGGAACTGCATGATGACAACTTTTGGCAGGCAGCAATAATTGTACCACGTAAAAAAAAAACAGGGATGCAGGACTCGCAGAGGGGGCAGGAATAAAAACAAATTAGGGGAAGGTACAAAGAGGAAGCAGGTCTCTTGGAGACAGTAGAGTGCCCTGCCTCTCCTAATCCCACAATGCCGGATAGGGTAAGCACTGACAATCTTATTAATATTTCTGGTATAAAACTTAATGATGCATGTTTATCCATACTTTCTAAGGGCTTGCATTTTTGTTTGTCTGGTCCCTTAAATTTTGTGCAATTTCAAATTGATTTGAGTAGGTCCCTGAGGAGACTTAACTTGCATAGAATGTTTTGTAATGTTAAAGTTGATGATTCACTATCTGTTCCAGGAGATTTTGCTATATCTAGTAGTGCCTTTGATTTTATTTGTGGTGGTAATATAGCTACAGAAGATAGGAAATGTTTAGGGGAACTTTTGGACTTACTTAATGAGGATGGAGGAACTTCGGTTCCCGTGGAAGATAATGTGATTTTTCAAGGAGGTGTTAAATCCAAATTTTTTTCCACCCTTGTCACCGGGCTAACCGCTAGATAATTTTAGTACGACTGTACTTTGTGATGTGAAAGCTATGTTTATCCTTTAGCAATGCCAAATATAATATGGGCTGAACAGAAGGCGTTGCGATGGCTGAAGGAGAATGAGGAGCTGGTGGTGAAACCTGCTGACAAGGAGGGGTAATATAGTCATCATGAGTCATGAGGGTTATATTACAGAAGCGCATCGCCAGTTGTGCGATGGGGTTACTTACCAGAAATTGAAGGGGGATCGACTAATAAATATCTTGGCCTTTTACAATCCTTATTGAAAAGGGGTGTAGAGGTGAATTTCCTCTCAGAGAAGTTAGTGAAAAAATTGTTACCATTAAAGCCATCTAAGTCGAATTGTTTTTTTTTTCCCAAAGATACATAAAAATATCAAGAATCCCCCAAAGCAACCTATATGCCATTGGGGAAATTTCTTGTTTTGGGAAATTTTTGTTTTTAAAAACCAAAAAAAAAACCCCTTTAAATAGCCGGGAAAACCAAACGAAGAGGGGGGTTTAAATCTTTCCCCAACCTAAATAAGAAAGGGGAAAAAGGGTTTTTGGCAGCGATTAAAAATTTGTTTAAAAAGAGCAGAAATTGAAGTTTAAAAGCAAATTTTTATTTTTTTCAGGTTTTTGGTTTTTTTGTCCAAAACCCCCACAATGCTTTTTTTGTTTTATGGGGATTTTAAATTGCAAATTGGGGGGACTGGATGGGTAAAACCAGTGGGCCCCCACCTTTGGAAAAATTTTGTTTCTTGCTATTTTGGAGGAATTAGGGTTTAAAATATCAGAAACCCAAATTTTTGAAGAACATCGTTGACTGGTCATGTTTATAGACAAATTTTAATGATAGTGGGCCCCATGGGACAAGAAAATTTTTTAAAGAATATCAAAATGTGAATGTTTTTAAAAAAATGTGATTCCCCTTTTTTTTCCTTTTGGGGGGTTCAAAATTGGGAGTTTTCTGGTTTTAAAAAATAAAAATTAGGGGAAGGAAATTTGTTGGGGACTAAGATAAAAATGAACCACATCTACAAATGCCAAAATTAACCATATAAAAGTCTGCCTTATGTACAGTTTGTCCGTATTAAAAGAAACAATAACAAACATTCTGATTTTTTTTTAACAATTTTTTTGATTTTAAAAATAGGATGAGGACTTGTGTATGGGGGGGTTTAAAGGTTGACCCAAATTAAATCGACAAATTTAAAAACGGCACAGTTTTTTATGTTGATCAAATTTTTTAAAAAAAACCCATGCGAAAAATTTAGGTTAAAACTGGCATAAAACATTAATATCACGCCTTTTTCCCTTTGCCGTTTTCCCTGTCTTTTTGGGGGGGGGGCGGCCAGCAAATAAACTTAGAAATAGAGCAAAGGGTGAGTTTGGGGTGTGTGGGACTTTCATGACTGGGTTTGAAAGGGTTTTGCGTTTGGCTGGAAAAATCACATGACCTCGTTTTACATAAAACACCCCATCCTTTCATAAACCATGTCTGCCCCAGCGTCCAAAAGCATTAGGTTTTTGCGCTCTCCCTGTGCCCAAAACAGCTCAGCGAAATTAATTACTTTTCTTCACAGAGAAAGCCCTACTTTTTTAAGCTGTGATCCTTAAAACCCTTAGTTAGATCAGGATTTGAAGATTTTTTTTAAATTGGGTTAAAATTTTTTAAAGGAGAAATCTACCGCTGTAAAGTCCCGGGGGGGGGGGGGGGCCGGGGGCGAACACAGACAAGCTATTTAATAAAATACGATAATTTTAAAAAAAACAACAACAGAAACTCCTTTTATTACCCCAACGGGAGAAACCCCCTTCGATATATATTACCCAGTACGAAAAACATAAGACAAAAAACCCCAGGAATATCAATAAAACCCTTTTTGGGGAAGATAGGTATATAAAAAATAACTTTTAAAAGAAAAAAAACTGATAAAAACCAAAAAATTTCCCTAAAATGCCCAAACCAAACCCGCCTAAATACATTTGGGAAAAACCCCCCCCAAAAAAAAAGGGGGAACCCCCCCCAGGAAACCTTTTCTAAAACCCTAAAAAAGTGCCCCAGGGGATAGTAAACCTTTAAAAAACCCCCTACACCCAAGCAACAAAAACAATGTTAATGCCCCCTAGACTAAAACCCCTCCGTCACCTACCACAACAGACTATATAAACAAAGTATCCCTGCCTGACGCGTTTCCCCCCCCCCCCCGATAGAGTGGGTTCATCAGGGGAAAAAAAACTCTTCTAAAGTGGCCAAAAGTAAAAAAAAAGGAATCTATAAGTACCAAAAATTTTAAAACAATTTTAAAAAACAAAGGTTCCCAGAACTAGAAAAACCGAAAAAACAAAGCATGAAAAAATATACATAACAATCGTGTTGGGTACACCACCCCCCTTATGGTATATAAAGGGAAAAACGCCAAAGATGAGGCAACCCTTTTCACACTCAGAAGAGTCAGGAAAGGGCCCGGTGGCATGCTGGCCGGGTAGATTGGGTTCCGAAAATGGATATAGTTCACCAAACTTAGTGTAAAACTTGCACGGGAATAGCATTATTATTAACATTTTTCTAATTTAAATATTTCCCGGATAAATTTGGGACCCCCAACTTATATTTGTATAAACAACTTTTCTGTAACTGCAGGGCTCTTTTTTAGGGGGAAAACCCCAAATTTTTTTAAATAACAGTTTCATTTCAAAATAGGTTTTTTCCCTTTTTTAAATTTTAAAAACCCATACCAGCTTTGGGGAAAATAGCTCACCCATTCAATTAAAATTTGAATCCAGCAATTTTGTAGTCACACCGGTTATAGGGGGCCAAAAATACCTTTTTTTATCCGAATACATTTCAAAAATACGTTTTTTTTTTACCTTTTTTTGGGGCAGTAAAACTTTTGTTCATTGAGGGCACCTTGCACTTAAAGTAAAAAAGCAATTTTTTTTATTTACCAAAAGGTTTAATTTAAAGGGGGGGCCAAAAAACCCTTTTTTTTATCCGTATTTCAATTTTAGAAAAAGTGTTTTTTTAAATTTGGCGCAGGCCAGCCCTTTGTGATTTGATCCCACTTTTGGGAGTTAAAAAATTGAATACCCCCAATTTTTTTTGTCACCACAGGTGAATTGATAGGTGCCAAAAAAAACCTTTTAAATTTTCCCCAATACAATTTTAGATACGTGTTTTTTTCCCCTTTGGCCCGGCCAGCTTTTTTGATTTGATTTTTTTGCCCGTTAAATTTTTAATTTCAGCAAATTTTTTAAATCCCACAGGGGAATTTATAGGGGCCAAAAAATCCTTTTTTTAACCGAATAAAAATTTTAGATACGGTTTTTTTTATTTGGCGCAGTAAAACCCCTTTTTGATAGAGCAAAATTTCAGTTAAAATTTAAAAACAGCAAAATTTTTTAAATCACCACAGGGGAATTGAAAGGGGGCCAAAAAAAACCTTTTTTTTATCCGAATACATTTCAGGGTTTCGTGTTTTTTTTTAAATTTGGCGCAGTACACTTTTTTTTGATAGAAACTACTTTGCAGTTAAATGTGAATAAAGCAATTTTTTTATCACCAAGGGGGAATTTATAGGTGCCCCAAAAAATTAAAACCCTTTTTTTTTTCCGAATACATTTCCCGATACTTTTTTTTTTCCCCCTTTTTGGGGCACTAAAACTTTTGGGTTTTGAGGTTTCCTTTCACTTAATGGAATACAGCAATTTTGTTTTTCACCACAGGTGAATTGAAAGGGGCCCCAAAAAAACCCCTTTTAAAATTTCCCTAACAAATTTAGACAGGTTTTTTTTTCAATTTTGGTCAATCAACCTTGTTGAAAGATCTACTTTGCAGTTACATTTGAATCCACAACTTTGAATCACCACGGGTTACTAAAGGGTGCCAAAAAAACCTTTTAATACCCCGTATACATTTCAGACAGGTTTTTTTTTTTTTTTTCCCTTTTGGGTCAGTCAAGATTTGTTGATTGATCTACTTTTCATAAAAATTTGAATGCAGCCCCTTTTTTCACCACAGGGACTGATGGGTGCCAAAAATACCTTTTTATCCGATACTTTTCGGGACAGGTGTTTTTTTTCCTTTTGGGGCAGTAAAGCTTTGTTGAAGATCACTTTGCATTTAAAATTTTTAATCCAGCAATTTTTTTAAATTTGAGGATTTAAATATGTGATTCCGTTTTTTAAAATAAGAGACTTTTAAAAAAACTCTTCCAAAACCTAAAAAAATTTTATATTTTTTTGAACATGGAGCAAAAATTCGGTGGTAAGCAGCAAAGAGGGGGGGAAAAATGGAGGAGAGGTACGAGAGAAGGTGCTCCTTCCAGTGCTGGCGACAACACGCATTCAGGGGATCGTCAGTTCGGGACTGTCGGCCTTCATGTGGGTCAGGGCCCTTGAACTCAGTAACGAAAAAGCGCCCCAATCTGCCCTTCAGGGGTTAATGCAACCTGCATCCAGCATTTTTCCCTCCTCGTCCTCCCCCAGTCAAGGGCCCCCAAATGTCGTAAATCAGCACATCGCACCGTCCAAATGAAGCACCCCCAAATGTCAACTCCCGGGTGAAAACCCCCACCACGGGGAAATCCATTTCCTGAAGACCCTTTGATGAAAAAAATGGGGTTGGGGGGGTCGAAGGCATGGTAAAAGTAAAGGCCAAAGGGAAATGATTTTTCTCTGCTATGACCCCCAAAATTTATGATGCCATCAGAGGGGAGAAGGAACCATCAATCGGCAAAAATCCGGGGCGGTCGGAACGCCTTAACCCCTTGCTTGTAGCTCCGGATGCAGAATTCAGGACACAAAGTCACCGGGTTGATAAAGATATGACCATTGGGGGTCCAATTGGTCTTTTCAGAAGAATTTGCTTGCGAGTGTTTCCCACTGACGGGAGAAGACAAGGGGTAGTGCAGTTGGGTCCCACCTCAAAAAGGGAGAGGGGGGTCGCAGAAGTCCCTGATATGATTCCGCCAGCCACGGTCAGCGGAAAACCCCGCCCCTTTCGCTTATCGCCATCAAAAAGTCCAGGCCCTCTCAACCTGGGCCTTCTTTGAGCAAGCCTCTGGATTAAACCAGCGTGTCATATGCCGCCTTTCGTAAACCATAAGAAAGGCAAAAACCCTTTGGGGTTAACCACCACCAACATGTCTATCACAGCAGCGAATGATGAGTTAAAATGGAGGCAACCTTGGGCCAAAAAAAGGCCAACCGACCCGGGCCTCCAACCACTGTCAAACCCCTTGTCCCGCCTCCTCCCCACCCCCACCAAGCGTTCCCAGCCCCCAGCCCTCTCAGAGTCATGATCGGGGATCAG
This sequence comes from Phyllomedusa bahiana, assembly GCA_025379985.1. Taxonomy (NCBI): domain Eukaryota; kingdom Metazoa; phylum Chordata; class Amphibia; order Anura; family Hylidae; genus Phyllomedusa; species Phyllomedusa bahiana. The sequence continues at coordinate 21,169 of JAODAL010008683.1, read as the reverse complement.
CCCCCGCTTCACCCTCCCCTCGCCCAATCCCACCAGAAAGCAAACCAGAGACCCTCCTCCCCCTTCCCCCCCTCCAGTTTGACACCTGCACGCCGACAGGGGCCATCTAGAAAGCCACCCTTTTCGTCTTCCAGGTTTGGGAGCAGAAAAAAACATTTAAAAACCCAAACCACCCAAACCCAAAAAGCCGAATTCGGCATGTCATTTTTCCCTTTGGAAATGTTGCCTTTCCGCGGGGGACACAGAGGGGGTTCCCCACTCATGGCCCTTGCCTCCCCCCAAACCAGATGCCGAGCAGGCATTCTTTGCCAGAAAAGCCGCCCTCCCCCCTGGCCAGCCACTGTCATCTAAAATTTTAATGCGTTGTCGCATCGGGGCCGGAAAAGTCCATCTGACCACCGACACATGGACAGTAAGCAGGGCAAGGCCGCTATATCTCTGGACAGCTCACTGGTGACGGGGTGGATTTTCCCCGGGGGGGTGACGGGGGCTCCAAAAAAGGCCCCCGGCACCCTTTAAAAAACCGCAGGGATGGTGCGGGGCTCTTTCCCCCAAGGTCCCTCTGGTGCATCAGTCCCAGAAAAAACCAGCCGTGTTAAATTAATCTGTCTTGGAGACCGCCACACACAGGTAGGAGCGTGGAGGGCCTCCCGCAAGGACCGGCCGGGGTACAAAAACCCTTTGTCCCAGGAAAGGGGTGTCGATAAGGGGGGCGAAATCTGCTGGCCCCCCTTAAGACGGTGGGGGGGGGGGAGCACACCCTTCCCGGCCATGCAGAACCTTGTCCCAAAATTTTAAAAGAGCTCCCCGGGGTTCTGGCGCCTGCTGGGGAAGGCCGAAGTCTAATTCGCCCCTTTCTGCCTTTTTCCCACCCGCTTCCCCTCCCCCGGGCTGCGTTGCGCTCAGCTGGCCTCCCCGAAACCGCTCATTTTTTGACGGGGCAACACGCTAAAAATTCCACCCCTCAAAACCCCAAAGCGTTTGGGGCAGCGGGACAATGCCATTACGCATACGAATGACACATGGCCTGACAAGCACGGTGCGGACCTGGGTTGGGCCACCGAGAGTGGAGGCAGGAAAGAGCCCTGCACCATCCTTGCCATTTGAAGAAGCCCCCAAAAAGGGCGGGCGGATGATGCCCTTGTAGCATGAGCATTGTGGTGACTTATTTTCGGGAACATCGTTGGCCACTCTGAAACAACAGGTCCCCCCACCGACGGGGGGGAGACGGAACGTTTCGGACACGGAAACCATTCTCTCCGTCAAATCCACAAGGCCCGAAGTTTCTCAATTTTATCGTCCATTAGGCAGTGGTTCGGGGCCAGGCTATGCAAGCAGCGCATCAGCTTCGGTTGCATCATCTCAGGCAAGCGGGGCTGGTTGAAACTGTGCCGAAAAAACGGAAGGGGAGGTTTTCCTAGACACCGACGTTACCGAGTCCCTCCCTTTGGGAAAGAGGTTTGCCGAATTTGAGGCGGGGGAGGAAGATAGAAGATCATTTGCAGTGCCCCTCGCCCCAGAGGTTTGGGGAAAAAATCAAGGCCCACTCTCACATGAGTGCGGGAGCTCCTTTTCCCCAACATGACCCACTTTAAACCCCATAAAAAGAACAACAGTTCGGGGTGGCCACCCCCCTTATCCCCCCCGAAACAAAAAAAAACTCACACTTTCCTCCCACCCACCGAAAAAAGAGGTAAAATGCGGAAATGAGCCCTTGCGATTGATCAACTGGAACATCTGTTCGTCTGATTCACGTTCTTCAAATGCCACGGGGAACAACACAGCGACTGACAGCAAGAGTGCCAAGAGCCGACGGCAAAGCGCACAGGCAAGGGGCAGAAGCCTTTTGGGGACCTCGGCAATCTTAAATTCCCACCTCACCAACCGCATGCAATGCGGGCCACACCAAAACCCCAGAGACCACTTAAGATCATGGTGCCGACTTCGCACTCAACACCGATGTTTTTTTTGTATGTGTTCTGGGCCCCAAAAGACTTCGGGTATTTTAAAATGGACGAATGCCCGAGCTCCGCTCGCCACGCCCTAGAGGTGTTTTCCGCCCAGCAGCCAGGCATATCTGAGCGGACCTTTAGCACAGCTGGGGGATCATTACAGACAAACGCATCCGCTTTCCCCAGATAATGTGGGTCGTTTTACTTTTACAAGATGAACGTCATGGGCCTATGATGTTGTGGCCCCCCTTGCCAGGTCACCGATTTTTTCCCCTCACTTCACATTCCTCTTCAAAAAAAATGGGCCCTGAAAACTTTTTTTTTAAATATCATTTTTTCTGCAATTTTTTTTTCTCTTTTCCCCAAAAGTTCATTTTTCGGTTTTGCTGTGGGGGACGTAAAAAACAGCAAGGTTTCATGACAACACCCTATTCCATTTACTCACTTTTCTTTTGAGTTTTCGCATTTCAAAGGTTTTTAGGGGCAGTTGCGTAATTTCAGCTATAATTATGGCCCTTTGAACAGAAATTTCGCTTCTAAGTGGCATTTCTCCATCACAATTTTTTTTAGTGGCTGAGAAATCATATTTAAATTTTTTGGGGGCATGTTTCTGTGAGATCAGCAATAATCATGGGCCTTTGGAAAAAAAATGTGGCTTTTAAGTGGCATTTCTCCCTCACAATTTTTAATAGTGGGTGGGAATCATATTTAATTTTTTTTGGGGGTTTTGGGGGCTTTTTGAGATACAGCAAAATCAGGGCCTTTTGGGAAAAGAAATGTGGGTTCTAAGGGGATTTCTCCCTCACAATTTTTTAACATTGGGTGAGAAGTCATTTTTAATTTTTTTTTGGGGTCAGCGCTTTGAAAGCACAACACTAAAGGGGCCCATCTAAAAAATTTGTTTTTTTAACAACATTTTTCTTTACAATTTTCCAAAGGGGCTAAAGGGGCAGCTTTGAATTTTTGGGGGGATTTGCCGTGAATGCAGCTATACACAGGTCCTATTAAAAAAAAATTTTTTTTTTTCTAACAACATTTTTTTCTTCACAATTGTCCAAAGTGGCCAAGGGTCATGCTTTTAATTTTCGAGGCTTTTTTCTGTGACATGCACTTAAAAAGGCCTATTTTAAAAAAAAAAATTGTTTCTAACAGAAATTTTTTCTTCAACAATGTCAAGAATGGGTCAAGGTGATGGTGCGTCAGAAAAAGGGAAAAGTAGGACACTGTTAAGGGCACATATGCAAAATGACTTGTTTTTGCAAGATTTTAACATAGCTAGCAAACCCTGATTGAGACAACCCTTTAATACAATTAAAAAAAGAGAAAAAAAGCATGGTGGGATCCATCCTTTTTAAAAAAAAAAGTGTTTTCTAGAATTAAACTACTAAAAAACTTGCAGTACAAAATAGGTGGGAAAAAAATTCCCCTGAATTGTACAAGGGAGGTACAGGAAGACTTGACCAGATGTAGGTTTAAAAAGGGCATGGAGGGTTTAAAATTTTTCTGGGGCTGGAGTCAATAAAGGGGGCGCATCTTTGATCTCCCCGGGGGGCTGTCCCCAAAACACGAAGAAGGATTTGGAAAAAATGAAACCATTGAATTGATTGGGTGAACAGCCCCAAACCAGGGGGCAAATGTCTTCTCAACTAAAAAGTGTTTTGGGGGGTTAGGACATTGTATTACTTATGGGTGTGCGAACGAAAAAACCAAATCACATTTTAAAAAAACCTTTAAAAAACTGCAGGGGGGGGTGCATGTTTTTTTGTTATCACACTTGAAAAAAAAAGAAAAATGAAAATAATGTAAAACTAAAATAAAACTTTCCCAAATAAATTTTGTAAACAAATGCATTACCAAAAAAAAAAAATAAATGACGTTCTGTCAAAATAGCATAGTGCCACTTTGTGACTTGATCCCCAAACAGGTAAGAGTCATGCGTGGGCCCAGGCCAGGGGTTGGTCCAATGTCCAGTTCAACTAAAATGGTGGTTAAAGACTCCTTTTTTTCCGGCACTTTTTAAATCTGGGGGGTCATGCGGTTTTTTGGGCTCAATCTGCGTTCCAGGGCGGATAGTCTATGTCCATGAAACTAAAATGGTGGGTTTAAAGACTCCCTTTTTTCCGGGACTTTTTTTAAAGTGGGGTCATGCAGGTTTGGGGCCAGCTGTGGGCCCCGGACAGGTATAGCAATGTCCAGTGAAACTAAAATGGTGGGTTTAAAGTCCTATTTCCGCACTTTTTTAATTGGGTCAACAGGGGTTTAATGGGCACCGGTACAGGACAGATATAGTTAATTCCATTCAACTAAAATGGTGTTTCAAAGACTCCTTTTCCCGACAACAAATTTTTAATTTGTGGGGGGGTTAAAAAAAAAAAAGGTTTTTTAAAGGGGTCATGCTGGGGGTTTCCCCAGACAGGATAGTCATGTCCAGGAAACTAAATGGGGTTGAAAGACTTCCTTTTTCGGCCACCCTTTTTTTTTAAATGGTGGGGGGCAAACAGGTTTTGGGCCCTCTGGGCCCCGGGCAGGTAATTAAAGGGCCAGTAAAAATAAAATGGTGGTTAAAGACCCTTTTTACTTTTTTTTTCACTTTTATCTGGGGCAGACAAATTGGGGTTTAATGTCCATTTTAACTAAAATGGTGGTTTTAAAAAAAGGGAAAAATCCTTTTTTTGGGACTTTTTAATTTTCCTTTTTTTTGGGGTCCCAAAAGGGTTAATGGTTTAATAAAAAAGGGGGGGTTTTTTTTCAGGGGAACAGGTTTTAAGTCCCAATTGTCCAAAGTTTCCACAAAAAAGGTGGTTGAAAGACTCCTTTTCCCGGCACTTTTTAATCTGGGGGTCAGACAGGTTTAATGGTCATACTGCGGTACAGGACAGATATAGTTAATGTCCAATTCAACTAAAATGGTGGTTGAAAGACTCCTTTTTCCGGCACTTTTTAATCTGGGGGTCATGCGGGTTTGGGGCTCATGCTGCGTTCCAGGACAGGGATATTCAATGTCCAGTTCAAGTAAAATGATGGTTCAAATCATACTGCCTTCTGGCACTTTTTAATTTGTGGCTGGGTCATGCAGGTTTAAGGCTCATGCTGTGGTACAAGACAGGAATAGTGAATGGTGTATTTTTTTTTCTGTGGCTTTTATAACCTAAGTGTGTTGCCTAAGATGTAGCACGTATCCAGTTTACTGTTGTGGATGTTAATTCCAGCTTCTCCAGCCCTGTTTGGGTGTAAGAATGAAGGTGTTGTTGCTCTCCCATAGACTTTAATGGTCATCGGTGATAATCTATCATCGACCATCGAATATCTTATTGGTTATTGCCGTTATCGACCATTGACCCGATGACAATAGTCAACATAATCACTCAACACTAGTGAGGATATAATGTCAAAAGCTTTTCAGAAAACAGTTAGTAGGGATAAGAAGGAAACGTTATATACCCGACATAAACATAAAGAATCGGATAGGTGTATTTTTTCCTTTCAATATAGTCCGTTGGCTACTCACATTAGACAGACGATAGATACACATTGGCATCTATTGCAGAATGATGAGTTGTTGGAAGAAAAGACTTGTTTTTCACCTACAGTATCGTTTAGGAGATGTTCTAATTTAAGAAATGAACTGATGATGAGCTGGTTGAGGTGTACTAGAAGAACTTGGCTGGATAGGTGTATCCCACAGGGGAACCACAAATGCGGTAACTGTTCTTTTTGTGGTCATATGGTTGTTAGTCCAATTTTAAAGATGGGAGATACAGAACATAAGCTGATTCAGTTTATTACATGCATGCCTAATTTTCTCGTTTATGTGATATGATGTGGATGTGGGTTGCATTATATCGGTAAAACTTTTAGACCACCTTTTAAACAGATAAGGGAACATTTCTACTCTCTAAAAACTGGAAAAAGCACTCCTCAGTTTATAAAGCATGTGCATGATGTACATAATAATGATGTTACGGGTGTTTGTTTTGCTGGATTGCAATGGATTCTAACATCAGGTAATGGTCTGGATCGTCATGTTAGATTGTTACGGTGTGAGGCCTCTTTTCTATAATTTTATATTAGTATCATAAGTATTTTTTTGATTTATTTTTTATTCTAATTTTATTGCGGTTCTGAGAACATTAGTCTGTCTGTTTGATTGACAGACTTGGTGGATTTAAAGACGTACCCACGTGATCTCCCATGTGGCCTAAAGGAAGCGTATTTGTGCGCGAAATGGCCGTCGCTCGTTTGTTCTAGTGAGGATGTGTCCTGTATCCCATCCCTTGTATGCAACAAGTTGCTTCAATAAAGATTTTATGAACTGATGAGTGCCGTGGATATTTTCTCTCCTTCCTAGATCTATTTATGGTTCTATCTATTTGAGTTCACTGAGCACCATCATTACAATCATTGGAAATATCTGTGTCTGCACGGGGACACTTAATATGAATTGAGGTTGCTGTGCAGCAGTGCCAAAGTATACATTGTTTCTACTGCTTTGTTTGATAAAATGGACTGACTCTGACTCCAAAAACATTTAGTAAATTAGTCCAGTTAGTTCAATGCAATGCCAAGAGCAAGAAGAATTGGGTCTTGCCAGTGCTACTGGTCCCATATCTTCAGCCTCATCAGATGAGGAGTGTAATTTTGAAAATTATTTGGATGACATGGAGCAGTCAAAATGTTTTTGCCGGGGAAAAGATTCGGCTCCCATAGCAAACAGATTGACCAGAATTCAACAACATTTTTCACTTGCTTTCAAAAAAGTAGAAGAGTTCAACAGTGAAAAACTGACTGTGCATGAGGTGATTCCTTTATACCCTGAAATTGTTAGAGATGTTGTCCATGTGGTCACCGCTTTGCCACCAACCCAAGTTAGTGTAGAGAGGTTGTTCTTTAGCCTGGAAATAATGAGATCAGATTTGTGGTCATCTATGAAGGATCTGATGCAGGCAATATTATTTATCAGAACAAATTCATAGTCTCCACAAATGGTATTCAGGACATTTTTGTTGAAAACTGTTTTTCCTACTTACTGCAGTGTTTTGCATATTTACAATTTTGTAAAAGTTTTTTGTGCTCTAAAGTTGTATCCAATAAATATATTTTACACTGACAATCAAAAGGATAACAATGTTTTGATCTTTTGACTTTCAGGCTCCATATCTCACCATCCACTATAAGTTTGAACATGAGACTACCATTATTTTATAGACAATCATCTTTCATACATAACTTTAACCTGCAGCTATTTAGCATATGCTTAGTTCTGCAGATTCTTGTTATGTAACTGCATTGTCACTCTTTTACTCCTGATGGTGGGACAATCTGGTATACTACAAATTTCAACCTGTTTTCACATTCTCTAATATCTCATTGTGTTATTAGCCTGATTCTGAAGTGAAAGGTCACTGATTCGAGCAGCAATGAAGGAGATTTCTCAAGAAAAGAGAAACAGTATCATCCAGCTCATCGATAGCAATCTCTCGGGCCAAGAAAGTTGCCAGACTGCATCATTTGAGGCCATGACAGCTGGAAGAATATGAAATGAAGTCCACCCATGCATTCAAAAGCCAAGAGGTGGACGTCTAGGCAAAATATCAGAGTCAACAAGTCGACTCATCCCAAGGTCTATCAGATCTAACGTGACAGACATGGCAGTGGAGGGGGCTCATATGCTTCATAAGAGTGAGATCACAGATGTCCATGCAACACACATTACATAGGTCTGGAATGATGGCCCAAAAAAAATGAAGAAGTCTCGACTTAAATCTTGTCATAAGAAGCATTGGCTCCATTTTTCAAAAAAGTACAAAAAATGCAAGATTCGAAATAGGTGATTTGGAGATGATAGTCAATAGACCAGGCTCTGATTGGTGCAAATGGGTTTGGAAGAATTAAGGGAAAAGGAAGCTAACGGTTCAAGAAATTGAAGATGTTGTGGAAGATTTTGTCTAACAAGTTCAACCTTCTTCCACGATCGAAAATAAAGAAACAGTGTACACTGGATTCTTAGATCAAATCAGATAAGAACAATTTATTAATCCTTCATAGCTCTTTTTATATGGTTAGGTGATGAGATGATTTCACTTCTAACCAATCACAGATAAGCCAAAATCTTATGGGATGTACATTTTAGACCAATCAGAACAATTAACGTCATTACTTATTAGAATCTGCTGACCAGCTCATCAAGAATTGTCAATAACAAATAATTTCAATTATTAATCCCTAATGACATTAGACACAGATCCGATGTTTGTACAACTTCTGAATACTGGAGCACAGTGTGACCCAGTATCTCCCATTCTTCCGGGGTTATGTGCATTGTATGATTTAAAAGTCAACATATTACATCTAGTCAGAATAAAAAGCATATGATTCACTAAATGTAGCTTCTAATTTCTATGTGTGTATAAATCACGATGACCTGTTTATCTAGTGCAAATATACTATGTACTGAGCAGAACAAACTTGCTATGTGTACTTTATCAAAGTTCAGATCATCTGCTTTGCCAACCTGAATGACTGTCAGAATGCAAAAACATGCTTCTACAAATTTGTCAGAAACAGATTCACAAAATGGCTGACAGTAAATTAAAATGGATGGATTAATTATCAATTCATATAACAGTTATCACTAATTCCACTTCATTCCTTCCTCTTGATAATTATATCACCATTTTAATTTCAATACGTAGTACCCCTGAGTTTCATTCAAAAAGAGGTGTGTCTTGTTGCTCATCTGCTGCAGTATTGATGTTTACATGAATGAATGACAGTTTGACCATTAAACCATTTTGGTCTCATAGTAACTCTAGCAACTCTCCTTCTTCCCATTTGATCAAGATCCAGACTATAAGACAAAAAATGTAAGTGAAGATGAGGGCTAATCCACCCATCCTCTGATGCCACTGAATAAATTGGCTGGGTTGAGCTAGGAGAACCTTTTACCTGCTGGGCCTCCATTATGCTCACCCTGAAACATGTAAAAATCTATTCTATACTGTAGAACCTTAAATCTTAATGGCATAAAAAATCTCATCACTAGTGTTGTCACAAAAAATTATCCTAACGATTTAATGTTGTGTGCGTTATGTATTCATATGATGAGTGTATGCATGAGTTCTGGATTAAACTTGATCAAAGGCTTGTGGGATCCCGTCCTCTTTTTATTATTGCATGTCTTGGTCAGAAAACCTTATGTGCCTAGGAAAAAACCTATTGTCCTGAAAAAACAATATGGTCACCTCCTAAATTAGTGAATGCATTGTAAAAATAAAGTTTATTAGTCTAGGGGAAGAACACTAATATGTAAAAAGAAAAGTCTTTTTTGTGCAAAATACTATTTCTAAAGTGTCCAAACCTATGGGAATGTACCCTAACTCTGCGTTTGTAGTGTGTTCTATTGCATCTGAGAGGTGTTGAACCTGTACCATATATGGATGAGAACTTGGGGTTTGTCATTAAAACTAAATCTTTTATGGAACTGTAAGTAGTCAGGAACTGGTGTAGGTGAATGTGTGCATCTCAAGTAGTCTTGAAGACTATGCGTTTAGCTATATTGGTGTTCATGTTAACTAACATATTGTCTATTCCTCTAAAAAGTGTTTTATGTAGCTTATGTGTAGACTCTATGGGCGACATGTATGAAGCTCGCCACGTCGGGGCGCACCTTTTCGCCAGTTTTCCGGCGACATTTGCGCCTGATTCATGTCGGCGCTGGGGTGCGCTCATACATTGCATGTAAAGTCCGCCACGCCTCGCCAGTGTGTGGGGCGCAGTGCGGGACTTAGGCATAGTGCGGCGCTGCGCCTAAGATTCGCCGCCCGAAGTAGTGCGCTCACATATACCATGTAAAGTCCGCCGCGCCTCACTAGTGTGTGGGGCGCAGTGCGGGACTTAGGCGCAGTGCGGGGCTGTCCCTGACATGTATTCCGATTTGAGACAGGCTGGAAAACAGCGAGAAATCATTAAACATGTCCGTGCGGAGTATGAATCAAAAAATCGCATTTATAAAGGCGTAAAACATTCTCTGAAAAAGAGCTGAAACCTAAAAAAAAAAAAATACATAAATAAAATCACTTTCCCAAAATCTAGAACGGCTTTACTTCGGGAATTTGGATTTTGAAAATTGCCGGGAAATACAGTAATTCAAATTCTGTAAGCTCTTCTCATTGGTCGGCAGAAACCAGCCAATCAGAATAGGAGCGACAGGGACCTATTAAAACCTATGGAGAAGTTTGGACCAATCAAAATCAAAGGCGGGACAGTTCAAAATACAGTAAAAATGCAGAAAAGAGCTGATTGGTTGAGCTAGCAGGGGCTTGGCTATCTCGGCCAATCAGAATAGGAGCAACAGGGACCCATTATAACCTATGAAGAAGTTTGGACCAATCAAAATCAAAGGCAGGACAGTTCAAAATACAGTAAAAATGCAGAAAAGAGCTGATTGGTTGAACTAGCGGGGACTTGGCTATCCCGGCCAATCAGAGCGCGAGCTACTTGTCCCATTGTAGTCTATGGAGAGATCGGGGCAATGAAATCTCGGCGCTCAGCGCCGAGCGGCATGGAGTATGATTTAAAAAAAATCATTTTTATTAAGTGTAAAATATTATCTGAAAAAGGGCTGAAACCTTCGATAAACATAAATCAATTAAATCCCGAACAACGCATTTGTCGCCGAGACCGGCGCTACATCAGGAATTGGGATACAGAGAATTGCCGGGAAATATAGTAATTCAAATTGTTTAAGCTCTTCTGATTGGTTGGCAGAAACCAACCAATCAGAATAGGTTCGACAGTGGCCCATTCTAACCTATGGAGGAGTATTGACCAATCAGAATAGGAGCGACAGGGACCCATTCTAACCTAAGGAGAAATATTGACCAATCATATTCAAAGGCGGGACAGTTTAAAATACAGTAAAAAGGCAGAAAAGAGATGATTGGTTGAGCTAGCGTGGGCTTGGCTATCCCGACCAATCAGAGCGCGAGCTACTTTCTCATAGAGTTCTATGGGGAATAGAAATGCAGAGCGAGCTGTGTTTATGATTGGCTAATTTAAAAGAGGTGCGGTTATTTGGACCAATGGGAGAGCGAGCGACGCTCTTATGGGTTTTCTAATGCAATCTGGATTAAAACTGTACAGGGCCGAAATCAAATAAGATTCCCGAAGTTGTACCGATCTGTATATAAAATGATCAATAATATGGGGGTAAAGAAAAAGAAATATTATTTCAATAAAAATCATGTTTATATTCTTTATTTTCGTTAGCCAAGGATCAATAGTATGGGTGTAACAAAAATAAAGAAATAAACATGATTTTATTGAATTAATATTTTTTTTTCTTTACCCCCATATTATTGATCATTTTATATACACATCGGTACAACTTCTGTAGTCTTATCATTTGATTTTGGCCATGTACAGTTTTATTACAGATTGCATTAGAAAACCCATAAGAGGGTAACTACTCCTTGCTGCTTCTCTTGGATCTCTCTGCAGCATTTGACACTGTTGATCACCACCTCCTCCTCCGCATGCTCGGCACCATTGGCCTCCAGGACACCGCTCTCTCTTGGTTCTCATCTTACCTGTCTGATCGCTCCTTCAGTGTCTCATTTTCCGGTTCGACCTCCTCTCCTCTTCCTCTTGCTGTTGGAGTTCCTCAGGGATCAGTTCTAGGTCCTCTCCTCTTTTCATTGTACACAGCCCCCATTGGACAAACCATCAGTAGATTTGGCTTCCAGTACCATCTCTATGCGGATGACACCCAATTATACACTTCCTCCAGTGACATCACTCCAGCCCTGCTACAAAACACCAGTGACTGTCTGGCCGCTGTCTCTGACATCATGTCCTCTCTCAATCTGAAACTAAACCTCACTAAGACTGAACTTCTTGTCTTTCCGCCATCTACTAACCACCCCCCCCCCCCCCGTTCTGTTTCTGTATGTGGTACCACCATTTCTCCTAGGCAGCAGGCCCGCTGTCTTGGGGTTATATTAGATTCTGATCTGACCTTCACCCCATATATCCAATCCCTTGCCCGCTCCTGTCACCTGCACCTCAAGAACATCTCCAGAAACCGTCCTTTTCTCACTGTGGAAACAACTCAAACTCTCATTACTGCTCTTATTCTTTCTCGTCTTGACTACTGAAACTCCTTGCTTATCAGTCTCCCTCTCTGCAAACTCTCCCCTCTCCAATCTGTCAGAATGCAGCAGCCAGGCTCATCTTTCTCTCCAGCTGCTATCCTGATTCCTCTACCCTGTGTCAGTCTCTGCTCTGGTTGCCCATCCAGTACAGGATACAGTATAAACTCAGCACTCTCACCCATAAAGCTCTCCACAACGCTGCACCCCCCTACATCACCTCCCTCGTCTCTATCACCCTACCCGCTCTCTCCGCTCTGCTGCTGCAATCAGGTTACACTCGTCAATCATCCGAACCTCTCATGCCCGCCTACAAGATTTCACACGTGCAGCACCAATTCTCTGGAATATGCTACCATGGGCGATCAGGCACATTCACAACCTTCACAGTTTTAAGAGGGCCCTGAAAATACATCTTCTCGGTCTGGCCCACCAAGATCCCTAACTGCTATCACACACATTTGTCACTCCCTACACTAGGGCACTCACAGGCACTTATCTGTATATAGATGTACAGTCTGGGTGGCAGATTCATCCATTTTTCATGTAAACCACCCCCTATTTATGAAACATGGCCGGACCATTGTAAACTTGGCACTTCTTACCGTATGTTTCACACCTTGTGTCTCATTTGTAAGTACTTTTAATGTGTAATGTCTGTATGTTTACCCTTGAATTTGTAAAGTGCTGCAGAATATGTTGGCGCTATATAAATAAAGATTATTATTATTAAGAGCGTCACTCGCTCTCCCATTGGTCCAAATAACCGCGCTTCCTTTAAATTAGCCAATCACAACACAGAGCTCAGCTCAACATTTCTTATCCCCATAGAAACTTCGTATGAGAAAGTAGCTCACGCTCTGATTGGTCGGGATAGCCATAGCCCCCGCTAGCTTCAACCATCAGCTCTTTTCTTCTATTCACTGTATTTGAACTGTCCCCCTTTGAATTTTGATTGACAATATTTCTCCTTAGTATATAATGGGTCCCAGCGTCCTCTATTCTGATTGGTCAATACTCCTCCCATAGTTTGAATGGACAACTGTCGCTCCTATTCCTGATTGGCTGGTTTTATGATCGCCGACCAATCAGAAGACTTACAGGAATTTGAATTACTGTATTTCCCGGCAATTCTCTATATAGGTATTCCGAGTGCGCCGTCTCGCCGAAAAACCTTGTTAGGGATTTGACTGATTTATGTTTATAGAAGGTTCGCTCTTTTTCAGATAATATTTTAACACTTAATAAAAATATTTTTTAATCTACTCCAATGCACCACGGCGCTGGAGAGCGAGATTGCACTGCGCGAACCTCTCCATATACTACAATGGACAAGTTTCGCTCGCGTTCTGATTGGCTGGGATAAGCCAAGCCCCCGCTATTCCAATCCAAATCAGCTCTTTTCCCTGCATTTTTAACTGTATCTTACAATTGTCCCGCCTTTTGATTTTGATTGGTTCAAAACATCTCCATAGGTAGAATGGGTCCCCTGTCGCTCCTATTCTGATTTGGCCGAAATAGCCAAGCCCTCGCAAGCTCAACCAAACAGCTCTTTACTTTTCTAGCATTTTTACAGTAATTTTGGACTGCTCCCGCCTTTAGAATTGATGGACTATATTTCTCCATAGGAGTTTAATGTTTCACTGTCGCTCCTATTCTGATTGGCCGGTTTTAATGCAAGACCAATGAGAAGCACTTTCAGATTTGAATTACTGTTTTCCCGGCAATTTCCAGATCCTTAATTCTTGATGTTTGCGCCGTTTCTACGATTTTTTGGAAAGTGATTTTATTTATTATTGTTTAGTATATAAGGTTTGCGCTCTTTTCTGAGAAAGTTATACGCCTCTATTAAGGCGGTTTTTGGAATCATACCCATGCCGCACGGAGCAGAGAGCCGAGAATTTCTGATGCGATCTTCTATCCTATGTTTCCTCTCCGGTGTTCCGTTTCTCACTTCACTTCGCCACGCTGGATCATTAGACCAGAATCAACCAAAAGGGGGGGGTCCCCTGCCTGTCAGGAACTGGCGAGCGCTGCATGCGCCACACTTTGCCGCCCGCGATCGTACATGCCTCGGAGTTGTCGAGCGCTTAATGCCTAGATCCCCCGCCCGCGGAACGCCCATACCTCGCCCACACCGCACCCATTTCCAGCCCCTTCATGCGGGGCGCATCTGAAAGTGGCGAACACTGCGCCTAACATCGCATCCCTGCGTCCGACAGCGGATTCCGGCCGGTGAGGCGCAAGTTACGCCAGAAAACAGGCAAAAAGCCCGTTCATAAATGTCGCCCTATGTTTTCATAACACCATATTATGCATTTTATACTTGGTACCCCATTATATTTGCAATACCCTAAAATGTAAATAACAGCTTGTACTTCTTCAGATCCTTGAGTAGTCTTTGCATCTCACTCTCACACACTGTCGGACAACCTTGTTATAATCTTCAGCTCCTGCAGCAGCCAATACAGTCCTGCGAAAGGGTAGCAATAAGGAGCAGCATCACACCACGTGTAGTTTATTAAGCAGGAGAAACATCTTGTCTCTTTCTACACGCGATGGAAGGGATATCGAGTATCGAAGGACCCCAGCTGCGACTTAGTAGTGTGGCATATGGCAGAAGCCACCTTAAGGAGCACTAGAACTCAGATATCTTCTTGGTTCCCATCTCGGCATGGCAACCGGAACATCTGCTTCTTAGCCTTGCTTGATGGGAAGTGACACGCTTCAGTGCGATGCATGGATCCAAGACCCTCTTCCTCCTTTTTTTCACACTTGAAAGGGTTTGTCCATCAGGACTTGTTAACTTTGTGGGCCTGGCAAGTCCCCTTTCCCATCTTTGCAGAATAAAACCAGACCTTTAAGAACATACGGATCAAAACACAGTCCTCATTGGTGTTTTGTGAGAAGCGAGAGTAGGAACAATTGCATCTCCCCGCACTTGGGCGATGTAAAGTACTCAACCATTTGTCCTTAGAGTTGCTGCACAAATCCACAGATGGAGTTGTTAAAGCAGAATGTTAGTCTCTGAGGTGAGATGAGTGATTAGGCAATTTTCCCAAACAGGATTTCAAAATAGTGAAAGAGACTGTAACCCCTCGGGGGGAGGTAATGTAATTTCATAAACAAAGAGGTAAGAGACATCTGGCCACCTCAAATCAGTCATATAGGCTAAATTAACTTTTGAGGGTACAACAAAAATAACCACTGTTATTACTACTCGTTCATTACTCTAGCAAAATGGTTGTAATCGATTACCAGTGAGTGCAAGTAAAGTGTCCAGATTACACAACCAAGACATACATAATCTTCCTACCTTTGTAATGCTGCTACCTGTAGGAAAATCTTGGAAAAGGACCCTTGGATGATTGGAGGTGTGAACGTAAAGCTATCACTGCTCCAGGCAGACAGCATCCGCTTCTGGGCAGTGAAACTCTTGTGCACACCAATGTGTGGAGACCACCATTTCGCATCGCTGTCTTCCCACAATGGTAGTCATCACTAGCGCTATCAAAATTTTGGGGGTCTACTGTCTTTCCTTCACTGTCCCTAGACATCTGAAATCCCTAGGGTGCATCCCCTTAACCTTCCATCGGGCCTTTTCCTAAGGAAGGAGCAAATTTCAATAACAAAGTTTACAAAGTATTCAGAACAGACACAGTTTTTAGACATTAAGTTAATACAAGGCATTTGGCTTGCTATTATTTGAAGTATGTGGCTTAACAATGAAACAACAGCTGTTTACTTCTTTAGAATATGAAACTCCAAAAAGACAGTAATTTACTTTGCATAGCTCGACTCAAAAGTTTCTAACAACAAAAAATCTACAAAAAAACATAAATTGGAGCAAATGTGTACTGTCTTGCCTTCCAGACAACGTCCATAACTGCAAGTAACTAGTTCCTGGGTTCTCAAATTTCAAATTTGCAGTGTTATGGTTTCCCACCCCTTTCAAACTGCCATAAGGCCTCTCTCTGACTCACAACCATCCTCTCTCTGAACCTCATGGGCAACAAAACAACCAGGTTCATACTAAAGCACTGTGCAGTGTGTGGATGTTGGATTGTGACTAGGCCTAGATGAGAACAGGCTTCCCACCTAGTCGAATTGGGCCGTGACAAATCAGTAGTACATACACAGAATGAGGAACCCAGAACCTAAAAAGAGACAAAAAACAACTCGCAGGTAATCTCTACTAGAAAATGCATCAGCCGCTATGGCACTAAGCATGTCTCTCGTTTGCAACTAGCATCAACACTGGGTCTAACTGACCACCGTGCAGCAGCTAGCTATCTATTGGGGACTTGATTTAGCACAGCTTGTGCAATGTCTTTGACATTAAGGCAAACAAGTGAAGGGTGGAAGGGCATTGTGTAATCTGAAAAATAAGGCCCTAGAGGCAGGGCTGAGAGGAAAACACCAGCTTTCCTTGAACACCTCACCAGCCTTCCCTGTTTGTACAATGTAATGTGAATGGTCAGCCACAGAATAATTGGCTAAGTCATAATAATTTGCATGCAGCATAAAAAGACTATAATTCATTAACCTACCATTCCCAAAGCAATCTCAGTCGCTGTTCATTCATGGGAATGGGCCAAATTTTTGTACAGCAGCTAACTATGTTCTGGTAGTAGGAATCTGTGGGCAAGGTGTAACGGCAATTGTCAATGTAAGTGCGTAAATACCGTGTCTTACATCTCTGTAATTTGATCAGTAGACTTGATGACGATAGTCCCCCCTGCAAAGAAATTCAAGCAGAACTGTGTCCGTAAGCGTAATTCAATTTCAGCCTACATGGTACTCAAGTTTATGTGTATGCGTGCAATATGATTTATAAAGCAATTTGTATTTGAGGGTGTAAATCCACAGCCCCCCCACTTAAATACAACAACATCCCCATAAAATCAAGCAGAAATAAGCAGTATTTGACCAAAACAACAGAACATTAAAAGGCCTATCTTCTTTGCTGTGCAGATCATAAACCAATCAGCATAACAGCAGTACACCGCGTCCTCTGTCAAATCCACAAGTGTAGCCCATATTTAAATGAGCAACTCAGGATGCAACAAGCTGGTGCACCAAGCTGCGATTGCCTAGAAAAAACATTACCCCAAAAACCAAGGTGGGGCAACTACTGAAATGATTGCATGAATGACTGAAAGACGAATAGTTGTGATGCATCTTAGAGTGACTAATGTGTACTATAAAATAGGGGTTAGCCATTACCCACTATACAAGCTATGGCTATATGTTCCATTGTGTAGCTGGAAGAAAATCTGGTTACTGAGGAGACAATTTAATATTATTATATCTTCTGTAACAACAAGGAAAGAATGCTTATGATTGCCTCATATATATTCCTGGATAGAAAGAAAAATCCATAAAATTTAGTCGTGAAAGAAAAATAAGAAACAATACCAGTTAAATAGGATTAGATCCACTAGACAGAGTGCATCTCTGGACTCATTTCATCCCGATTGTCCCTGTTTGATGTGAAAACAAGTGTAAAAATTTTTTACAATACCTGGACCTGACATGTTAACTGGTACCACATAACTTTTCTAACCTTTCCCATGACCTTATGGTGGCGTCTAATTGAATCACCAACTAGCCGAAGCAAAAGCAAACACTCACTAGCTGAATATGATTTTCTTCTTCATCCCCTATTAGGGGGTTCATGTGTAGTTTGGGTGTGGTATAACTTCCCCTTTCCTTTTTCCTCTACATCGTCTCCTCCCCCCTTAATTATGGTTTGAAAATACAATCTTCGTGTACCTTGTCCCAATAGTGGACTGGGGTATAATTAGTGATCAATATTCACGGAGGATAAGAAGATTATGATGTTGGTGTGGTTTAGAGTGAGAGAAAACAGGTGTCACTTACTGAAGTGCATCCTTCCTTTGTGTATGACACAGAACTATCAATCATGGGCCTTTACTGGACAGTATGTGTGAAAGGTATAAGAATGAATACTGGCAAATAGATAGTTCCACTGGTACCGTGGAATGCATTGCTACTGTGTGAGTTGGAATATTGTAATTGGAGAAAGTTGTGGCTCATCCTAAGTGTCATCCTGCCCTATGGCTACAGAACTGATCCTGTATAACTGGGGAAGTAATTTATGCACAGACAAGTAAGCCTCATCATCATCCCTCACAATCTGTATCGCTAATTAACCTTTTCTTTCTGCAGTGTTAACCGTAGCTACAGGTGTAAGAGGATTGGTTAACCATGTGATAGAGAACTGGACCTCAATTTATTCCATCTTAAGCTCCCTTCTCTTTGTCAGGATTATCACAAGCAATAAAATTATTTGATATAACCATTCCCATTCTAGACCATCTCTCCATGCCTCCATAATAGTGTTTAGTAAATCTATACCAATAATAGCTCCAAGCATCTGTATTCACAGACTTCTATCACTTTTATCAGTATAATAGAACATACTTGTTCTCCTTTGGTCTGGGGTTCACATAAAGATATCCAACACCCCCATTATTTCCTTTGAAGTCCTTTTTTTAGTAGAGAAAAAATATGGGCCTCGACATGCCAGCCAAAGGCTATCTATAATACTCTTCACTGACCACGCCGGTGCTCCGCGGAACACTAATTTTACCTCTATCCACAATATAAACTTCCAGGGATTATGGAGAGGCAAGTTACCTTAATAGTTAAAACACAAAAAACTTTCAAGATTGTCCTGAAGGCAAATTAAAACTTCAATCAAGCCTCAAGTAAAAAACCATTATACACTAACAGAGAGGTAATATTCATAAATCAATAACAATATAAATAACTTACTTCAAAATACTTAACTTAGCGCTATATGTTTGTCGATTGCTTTGGCTATCGTGATCGATCTTAGTCTATAGTCGGCCGCTATCGATAAGGTTTTTCGATAGTGAGCATCGATTAATGCCGATGACCATTAAAGACTATGGGAGAGCAACAACACCTCATTATTACACCCAAACCAAGGCTGAGAAGCTGAAATTAACATCCACAACAGTCAAAATGGATACCTGCTACATCTTAGCAACACACTTAGGATAAGAAAAGTCACAGAAAAAAGTCACCAGACCGATTTACTATCCCTGTCTTGTACCACAGCCGAGACCCTAACCTCTCACCCACTAATTAAAAAGTTGGGCCAGAAGTGCAGTATGATTTGAACCAACATGTTACTAACTGGACATTGAATATCCCTGTCCTGGAACGCAGCATGAGCCCCAAACCTCATGACCCCCACATTTAAAAAGTGCCGGAAAAAAGGAGTCTTTCAACCACGCATTTTAAGTTTCAACTGGACATTGACTATACCTGTCCTGGCCAACAGCAAGAGCCCCAAACCTCATGACCCCCACAATATAAAAAGTGCCGAAAAAGGCGAGTACTTCCAACCACCATTTTTAGTTTCACGGACATTGACTATACTGTCCTGGGCCACAGCATGGGAAAGGCCCCAAACCTGCATGACCCCCAACAATTAAAAAGTGCCCGGAAAAGGAGTACTTTCAACCACCATTATTAGTTTTCAATGAACATAGCCTATACCTGTCCTGGGCCCACAGCATGAAGCCCCAACCTGCTGAACGCCCCACATTTAAAAAAATGCCGGAAAAAAGGAGTCTTTCAACCAACCATTTTAGTTTCACTGGACAATTGACTATACCTGTCCTGGGCCACAGCAGAGCCCAAACTGCAAGACCCAAACAACTTAAAAAGTGCCGGAAAAAGGAATTCTTTCAAACGCACCATTTTATTTCACTGTGACATTGCTATACCTTACCTGTGCACATCAAGAGCCCCAGACCAGCAAGAACCCTCGACATTTAAAAAGTTCCGGAAAAGGAGTCCTTTCAACAACCACCAATTTAGGTTTCACAGACATTGAACTATACCTGTTCCTGGGCCACAGCATGAGCCCCAAACTGCATTACCCCCTACATTTAAAAAGTGCCGGAAAAAGGCGTCCCTTTCAACCACCATTTAGTTTCACTGGACATTGACTATACCTGTCCTGGGCCAAAGCATAGCCCCAAACTGCATGACCCCCAAATTAAAAGTGCCGGAAAAAGGAACTATTCACCCACCATTTTAAGTTTCACTGACATATGACATCTACCATGGTCCTGGGCACAGCATGAGCCCCCAAAACCTGCATTACCCAAACATTTAAAAGTGCGGAAAAAGGATCCTTTCACCACCATTTTAGTTTCACTGGACATTGACTATAACCAGTCCCTGGGCCACAGCATGAGCCCCAAACCGCAAGACCCCACATTTAAAAGTGCCGGAAAAAGGAGTCTATCAACCACCATTTTAGTATCACTGGACATTGAACTATACCTTCCTGGTCCACAGCATGAGCCCCAAACCTGCCATGACCCCCACCATTTAAAAAATTGGCCTAAAAAGGAGTTCTTTCCAACCACCATTTTAGTTATCACTGGACATGACTATACCTGTCTTGCCACAGCATGATCCCAAACCTGCATTACCCCCACATTTAAAAAGTGCCCGTAAAAAAGGAGTCCTTTCAAACCACCATTAATAGTTTCACTGGTGACATTGACTATACCAGTCCTGGGTGCCAAGCACGGAGCCCCAAACCGCATGACCCCCCCATTTTTAAAAAGTTCCGGAAAAAGGAGTCCTTTTCAACCACCGTTTTACGTTTTCTCTGGACATTGACTATACCTGACCTGGGCCACAGCATGACCCAGGGCCCCGGAGTTACAGAGTGTGCGGTGAAAGCCCAGGCTGGCGACCCGACGATCTATAGAACACCAGGTTAAAAAGCCCTATGACGCAGCAACGAAAACGTCTTGCTGATGCAGAGTGCTGAAGCGAAGTGAGAGAACTCCAGCCTTCCTCTGTTACACATCAATACCTGGTAGCGTTCGCCCCTCCGTATGAGTGTGGGACAATTGAGCTTCAACTGGAATACTGGTGGTTAACATCTCCAGTAACAACCCATGTGCCCTTTATCATTAGGCAATTCTTTTTTCCTCATTTTACTCAACGTGCGTGGAGGAAAAGGTCTCTGTACTTTGTTCTCTGTCCGTG
>JAODAL010008682.1:0-115926 GCA_025379985.1 Phyllomedusa bahiana | reverse complement strand
TTGTGCTGCCCAAGCCCATACAATTAAATTGAAAGGGGAAGACGGGGAAAAAAACTCAAAGCGCCAGTTTAAATTAACTTTAAACTTTTTTATAATATGCTGGGGGCCAGAAGACGACAGAAAAAAAAAAAACGACCCCTTTTAAGACTACAATTTCTTTCTATTTAAGTCTATGGGCCCCTTTAAGGGCCTTTTTTTTTTGGGAAATTTTTTGGAACCTAAAACCACCGAAAATAAAATCATTTCTATCCATGGGGGTAAAGCCTTATTACTAAATTTCAAGCTTTTTGAAAAGAACATAAAATAATTTGTTAGATACAACTTAAACACAAAAAATTTTTAATAAATTGTAAATATCAAAAGGGGAAAAAAAACCTTTTAAAAACCAAAAAAAAATTTACAAATAACATTATTGATTGAGCTATAATTTGTTCGAGAAATAAATTTCACCCCCAAACCATCCCCCTTTCATAGAGGGCTAGGAGTGCCCTCTCTACACTGGGGTTGAGGGCAAAGCGGTGCCCCACATGAGCAAAAATCCCCTGACAATCTCAGGGAAATAAAGGAATTGCCTCCTGAAACATTCAGTTTTTGATGAACATTCAACTTTTCTACTACTTTGAGTGCAAGGGGAAAAAATTTGTTTAAAGGGGGTCAATCGTTTGCTACGGAGAAAAATTTCTTTTCCCCTGTGGCAACATTTTTGCCTGTTTTAAATGTCTTTCCAAAAATATTTTTTAAAAATTTAACCCTCATCTAAAGGGGGTTTTAAATAGGGTAGCATTAGCCTCGCAAGCCCCAAATTCCCTCTTGCTTTTGGGTCCCTGGCATTGAACTGGACCAATTTATTATAAATTTTTTAAGTCTGAGTCTGTCCTTTTTTTAACGACTCCAACTCCACCAAAATGGACACCGACTCCACACCCCGGGTGCCACTTTGGTCCAAAGTAAAAAAAAAAAAAAAAACTTCTTCCCAAAAGCCTAAAGTCTCATTTCCGCTGGGGTTTCTAAACCCCCGGGTAAAAAAGACTGCAATAACTTTGCTGCTTCCTCTCCAACATTTCGATGTTCAAAAACCCTGTAAAACAAATTACATGCACCAAAAACCACCCATTTTTAAAGGCGGGTTTCCGGGCTTTAAAAACCAGAGAACTATGCGTTTTCCCCAAATAGATTTCAAGTCTTCTAAACCCCTATTGTTTTGTTTTAAATTTTTTTAGAGTCCCCAGGTTTTGGGTTCATTTTAAAGTCAAAAATGGCACTAAAATTCCGTCATTAGTGTCATTATCCCAATCTGTTTTAGTTTTTTTATATATATATATAATAAAATAAGTAATTTTTTAATTAAATAAAAATTTAATTAAATTTTTTTAAAATTAAATTTAAATTTTTTATTTAAAAATTTTAAAAAAAATTTATAAAAAAACCTTTTTTTTATAATTTTGCCCCTAAATGGCGAAAATGAATCTAACCCGGAAAAGTAATTTTCCGGGGTTTAAAGAATTTTTCAAAAAACCCTTGGTTTCGGGAACGAAAGGGTGGGGAACCTTTGGGGAAACCTTTGGTTTGGAACCAAAAGTTTTTTTGCCTTTTGGGTTTTTTTTTAAATTTTAAAAAGGGGGCTTGCCCGGGCAAAATTTTGGCCGTTTAAAAAAGGTTTGGCAAAAACCCCCCAATTTTCTGGGAAAGGGAAAAAGGGGCCATGAACCCCGCCGGGGCCCAATGACCATTGTTTTTTAAAGGGTTGAAACCAATTTCCGGGGGAAAAAACCAAAAAAAACTTTTTCTCGGGGGAACAATTTCAAACCGGGGCCCTTTTTAAACAATTTTCCGGGGGGGGCACGGTTTTGGGGAAACCCTCAAAATACCGCTCTTAAAAACCTTTGGGGTACTGATCATGGAAAAGGGGGGGTGTTTTTGGCCGGGGCTGCCCTGATAGCTCTTACAAAAGAATTGTTTTTTATATAGGGGTTTCTTTTGGGTGTCTCAGCTTGTCTCAGAACTGTTCTCTTAATTTTTCTTTTTTCAAATTTTTTTTGTGGAAATGGATCTGAAATCCAGTGTGCCCACTGCAGCCAAAAAAAATTAAATTTATCCAAGTGGGATCAAAGGCCATTTCCTGTTGTTTCATTTAAAAAACTGTTTTTTTAACAATACAAATACCCCCCTTCTTTTTTGGCTCCCAAATTCCCTATTCCCAAATTTTAAAACATCCGGGGAAATTTAAAGCTTGTTTTGCTGGTGTTTTCCCCCCCAAGAAACTGTTTTTTTCAACCCAAAAAATATATAATTTTTCCTGTAGCCTAATTCACAAGAAAAGGGTTAAAATTACAACTGACTCTTGTTTTTGGGGCTAGAAAACACGAAATTTGGGTAACACGCTACAAACTACTAGTTTGTGCGGCCCCAATTTCCCTTTGGCGCAATTTACATCCAGGGGTTTTTTAACGTTGTTTTGCTGGGTCTGAAAAAAAAAACCCGTCTTTTTCAACCCCCAAAATATAAAATTTTTTCCTGTACCCTTTAAACCCAAAACCAAAGGTTAATTACAACTGTATCTCTTTTTTTTGGGGCATAGAAAACACGCAATTGTAACACCTCCAAAGCTACTATTTGGGCGGCTAAAATTCTTTGGCCAATTTACACCCGGGGTTTAAAATTAAGCGTTTTTTTTTCCCGGGTGGGCTACAAAAAAAAAAATTTTTTTTTTTTCAACCCCAAAAATATATACATTTTTCCCCTGTACCCCCAATTTCCCATTCCAAGGTTTTTTATTTTTTTTAATTCCTTTTACTTTTAAAATAAAACCAACAGTTTTTTTAAACCACATACAATTAAATTTTTCCGGGCCATTTGTGGGGGCGCAATTTATTTCCGGGGGTTTACCCAACTTTTACGGGGTTAAAAATTTTGGATCAAAAAAAAGGGTGTAATTTATCAATAAAATTTACCATCATAAAACATGTTTTAAAATTTTAAAAACAAATTTTTCCCAACCCAAGAGGGGGCGGGTTCTGAAACCTCGAGTGGCAGGGGCACAAACTTTTCCTGGAACAGGCCCAGGTCGCAGCACGGGCCAAAGGGGACGTCGCAGCAGGGGTCACTGGGTTGAGGCCAAAAATGCCGCTGTCATCTAGGGCCCCGTGGTTGTTCAGAACCCAAGGGGTTTCTTAAATTGGTTACTGGGTCATCCTCTTCCTCCCCAGATGACATCTGAAACCCCACCAAGAGTCGGGGGGAAACCTCAGACACCCCCCTTTAAAGTTGGCTTTGGCCCGGGGTACCCCCCGAGGGGTTCAGGGGCCCCTCACCTGTCCTCGGGCCCCCTCTGCCCCACCCGGGTTTCCCTCACCAAAAATTTTTTCTATTTTCGGGCTCAGCGCACTATAAGCGGGGATGAAAAATTTTGAGGGGGGAAATCACAGCATTTTGGCAGCGAAGAAAGGGGGCCAATATCCCCTGCTTCTTTTTTTACGGAAAAATTATAAAAAGTGGAGATGGCATGGGGGGTTCATTTTGTGAGGGGTTCAGCCCTCGGCCCCCCAAAACCCCGGGGGATGAGGACAGCAGTACGATAAAAACCCCAAATGGGTTTAAATGAGTAGCCCCCGGGCATTTGGGGAGCCGGGTGAGGAAAGGGGCCCTTCATCATCGTCGGGAGAAAAATGGCTCATTTTTCCGTCAGGCAGGGGCCCGTGGGCCCGGGAATCAGCGGGATAGCAGCATGTGGGTCGGGGGCCAACCCACGGGAAAAAAACCCCCCTTCGCAGCCCCAAAAAAAGTAGCGGCACAGGCTCAGCAAAGGCGGCGGCGGGTATCACTCATTTGGGAGCTTGGCGGTAAAATCCGATACTCGGGCGGGGGTGGCATTCTTTGCTAAACCCCGGGAGGAAAATATGGGTATATGAAAAAAAATCTTAAGAAAAAGGGTGAACCCGTGTCCGGGGAGCAAACTTTTGGCACCCGGCCCTGCGTCAACACATTGCGGGTTAAACCCAAACCGGGTGGCCTGGAAAAAAACCTGGCTCAAAAGGGGGGTCCATCCTGCCGCCCGCAACAGCAAACCCCCCGGGGCACGCATCCATTGCGGGCCCAGCCAAGGGCTCCACCACCTCTGCAGAAGGGAGCTGTTTCTTTGACCTCTCCCGGTCCAATGCTCCTGCCCCTCGCTACCATGGCCCCCAAGCAGTGGGTTCAGCGGGGTGCGATTGCAAAAAGCCCAACATATGCGCCCAACCATAAAAAGGGGCAGCAGCTGCCCCGGCTCCTGTCCAAGTTTTTGGGTATTGCGGGTCCCCCCCTTTCCAAATGGTGGACTCTGCACCATTAAAGAGAACAAAGGGCTTTTTCCGAGCCGAGATGGAGATTTCCAAGCCTAATTTTTTTTCCAAAAAAGGGCTTTACCAACATTTTCAAAAATTTGTAAACAGAAGGGGGGGCCAGTCCATGACTAATGGGTTTTTTTCCAAGGGGGCCACGGCAGCGGGGACTTCTGAGCTGAAACCAAGGGTCGGGCCCTTTACATGTCCTTTAGGCCCACGGGGTGAATGTGCTTCCTGCCCAGGCACACCAACAATTTGGGACGGGAGACCCCCTTTTCCCTCCCCCCAAACGTTTAAAAACGCTGCACCTGGGGAAAATGCCCCGGCCCCCCTCCTCCCCCCACCATCACCACCATCTCACCTCCACAAGTACTGCACCATCATCCCACATGTGTAGGGCAAAAAGCGGTTTCACCATTCCCTACCCCTTCTTTCCCTGGGCGAACAAAGTCACCCCGGGGGGGGAACTGTCCTGCGTCATGCAGCAAAAAAATCGAGGGTTTGGCTTTCTCCGCGCCAACTGAAAAAAAAAATGGGAAACCCAAGGTGAACAAGGGGAGGAACATGGTGTCCGCCTGCACCAAAAGGGGGGATGGTCCATCCCGCCCTGCAGGGGGCCCCTTTTTTTTAAATCTGGTTGTGAAAAGGTTCCTGAAGCCCTTCCCCCAACCGATCTTCAAAACCCTTCAAAAATTTGGCCAAAAAATGTGCATGCACTTTATCCTTTTCGTACAAACCCAAAGGAACACCTCCTCATTTTCCACCAGAACGGCCCCCCCCAAACCCACCCTGAAAATCAAATGTTTCCACCCCGGGAAAATTCCACCCCTGCACATGTTGGACCGACTGATGAACAGAGAAAGGCCTTTTAAAAGTTTTTTTGATAATCCGGGCAGACAGAATACTCCCCAGTAACTTTGATGTCACCAGGGGCACCCCAAAGCTGACCCCTTTCTTTTTTTGTTGGGGCCCCATTCGAGGAGGCGACGTTATTTGTCAGTCCCAGGCCCCAAGGGGATAAATAACGCATTCCACTGCTTTTTTTCCGGGAAAACAGATGCTAAAAAATCTGTCTGGGCAGGGGACGGAACGGGGCGAACTACAACCTCGTGGCCACAGGGCCCGGTTTGGAACTGAAAGGGAGGAGGAGGAATTGGAGAAAAAACATTGTCTGGGAAAAAGTGGATTTTTTTCCCCCCATTTTTACAAGAAAAGGAGGAGCAGGGGGCAGTTTCAGGGGTGGATGGAGATGGGGAAGACGGGGCAGATGCCCCCAAAAAAGCACCTGGCAGTATACAGTAAAATTTGGGGGGCCCGGGGAAGCCCCTCGGAGTCACTTGTGCAGAGGGCCCGCAGCACTTATTTGCCGGGCAATGACACCGAATCCCCCAAAACCCGGGCAAGGGATGCTTCTGGCTCTCCACCCCTATTTGGACCCTCGCTCCCGGCCCAAAAAGGGGAGCCTTTTTCCCAGCTTTTTAAGGGGGAGGACAAACCAAATACTATGGGGAATCCTCCGTAATCATTGGGCCCCGCTCCTATTTTGGGGCATCGTCCCCCCCTCTGACAGGCTGCCCGGGGGGGTTTTTCCCCAGCGCCCCGTACAACCCTGGCGGTCCCGGGGGAAAGGTGGGGGGGTGGGAGCCGTACCAGTTTCCATCAGTAGTAACCTAAGTCGGGGAGCCCACGATGACAGTTTCCCTTCACCGGCCCTATTGAGGGGGGCAGTCGCCACCCAGCAGACCTAAACAGTCCCTAAACCAACGGGTTTGGCCTATTTGGGCAGCACTCTGCCACCCCCTTTAGAAGTTTCCGCGGGACTACGGGGCACCCAAAACTGGATGTGTGGCCGCAACTTCCCCGGTTTGCAGGGGAAAAACTGCCCTCCCCGGCCCCAGAAAGTGTAATCAAGGGGTTTGTTCAGTGGGCGGGGGCCACTTTCCCCCCAAAAAAGGAAACCCCTTTTCCAGGGGAAAGGGTGGAACACTGACCTTTGTCAAATAATCACTTGGATCGGCCAGGATTTCCACACACCAATCCTTAGGCGTCAGCCTGGGTTCAAATTTCCTGCCTCACCAATTTATTTTTATGCCCCACCCCCCCCCTGATCCCAAACATCTCGGCCCCTTTTTCCACCTCCCTACCACCATTTTTCCCGGGGACTTTTATTCCCCACCCACCTAAACACTCTTTTGCCCTTTATCGGGCTGCTGCTGTTTTTTTGGTGAAAACCAAAAACTGGTCATTGTGCCACTCTCTGACCCATGCTTTTCTCCTGCCGCCGTCACCTCGGAATCTTTTTTTTGTAAAATTTGGGAAGTGCCCACTCTGTGGGCCTACCCCCCCTGTTTTTGTGCCACGGCCCCCCGGGGGAAATTTTTGTCCATTGGGGGGCCCCCCCCTGGTCGTGACCCTCCCATGCGGGTTTTGTTTTTGTGGTTGGTTTTTGGGCCAATTTTTTTCCCCCCAAAACATTTTTGTAAATTGTGCCATCTTGCCGGGGGAAACCCCTTTTGCCTTCCCCTGCCCGCCCTTTTCCCCCCTTTTTCCCACTCCTCCCAGTTCCCATTTTTGTGCCTTTCCCTGGTTTCCCCTTTTTTCCCCTGTTTTGGCCCCCTCCAAATGTCATTGGGGTGCCCCCCCCCTTGCCCCTTTGCCCTCATGTGCTGCTGTGGCTGCGGGCCCCCCGTGTCCCTCCCCCCACTTTTTGTCCATTTTTGTGCCACTTTTTTTTGGGACCCTTCCTTTGGC
This sequence comes from Phyllomedusa bahiana, assembly GCA_025379985.1. Lineage (NCBI taxonomy): Eukaryota > Metazoa > Chordata > Amphibia > Anura > Hylidae > Phyllomedusa > Phyllomedusa bahiana. Next base: position 108,853 of record JAODAL010008682.1, on the reverse strand, counting down.
CCTCCCAATTGCTGGGGGGGCTGCTGCCGTGCCTCCACACTGTTCTTTGTGCCATTTTGCCTACCTCATTTCAGCTGCCCCCACAGGCCCCCAGACCCCGCCTCCCCACCCCATTTGGTGCCATTCTTAGTTTTCCCCTTTTTTTTGCCACCCCCAAAAAATGCTTTGTGCCACTGCCCACCCCCCCATCCCTTGGCCTTGGGGCCCCCCTTTGCCCGCCGTTCACCCCTCCCCCACCCTTCCCTTGTTCCCCCACAAAAATTTTGGGGCCACCTAAAATGCCCCCCACCCTTTGTTTTTTTTCCCAGCCGGGGTTCCCCCCATACCTTTTTTTCCCAGGCCCTCCCCCATTCCTCCCCCGGTTTTTTGATTTTTTTTGGTAATTTTTTGCCCTCTTAAGAGCGGCGGCATTCTTTCTGCGGCATACTAAAACACAAATTTTTTAAAAGACCAAACCAAGCTCCCCTGCAATTTTAAGCATGGCACAAGGGTTTCAAACACCCCCCTGCAGGCTCTGGCACCCTAAAAATTTTTTTTTTTAACGTATTCTTTCCCCAAATTAATTGGAAACAAGTTTTTTTTTTGCCGAAAAATTTCGGCAAGTGAACGAACCAATTTGGGGAAATTTTCCCCACCCCTCAAATTTATGACTAAAAAAATGTAAACACTTGAAATCGGGAACAACTGCAATTAAGTTAAAGGATCCCCATTATACAAGTAGATAGGGAAAAAAAAAGGGACACCGATGTTGGGGGGGCGCGGGCCCCTTGGGAGACTTTTTAAAAAACCGAAGCCCATAGCATTTTTTTAATAGGGCAATTCGGGTTTAAAAAAAAAAAAATTTTTGACCCCTCATCGCGGGCTTCAAAATTTATAGTGAAAATAAACTTAACCACAATTTAAACCCTGCTAAATATCACATTTTTGTCCCCATTTTTTTGGCAAATATACATTAAACATTTTCCTTTGGGGAGAACCCCTTTAAATTTTTCATCTGTCATCATGGGGTATTATTCCCATTTTTTTAAAACAAATTTTTTTTTGGGAAGGATCTTGTTTTTGAAATAGTGTGGTCTTCTATGTTATCCCATATTTTATTTCTGAGATACTCTGATATACAAGTCCAACTGAGGCCAAAAGGACACATTTCACGTCTGCAAGGTTAATGTAATCACATAGACACATTTACTTTGTACTCTAGGAGATTTCTATGCATACATGTTAAAAAAAATTTTAAAAATAAAGTCATGCCACTTATTTCATTTTTGGAAATTTTCCCCATTGAAAAGACCGAAAATAGCACATTTCAACAAAATTTTTACAAAAACGCACAATGGCTACATTTTCCATTGTCCCATAATTTGATTTACCATATAATAAGTAAAGCTGATTTTCATTTCTGAGAACAAAATGGCTTCATATGCTCCACTGCAGGAATAAGGGATTTTTTTTTTTTTTGTGGGGCTTTTTTTTTTTTTTTTGGGGGGGGGGGGGGGGCTTTTTTTGTATTATCCAAATTCTTTTTAGCTTTTTTTATTTTCTCAATGTAGTGTTTTGTATATATCTTGTTTGAATCCTTAGTTTTCTTTTGGAACATGACCGTTGCATAGGCTGCAGAGTTTGTTCATCATCATTTTTTTTCATAAGCTTTCATTATCTAATAATAAGAACAGTCACTACAGCGGAGAAAATAAATATATTTAATTTTGCTTTTTGCTATTGCTAGGAGAGTAAACATCTTTGTCAAACAACCATAGTAACAGACAATGAACTCTGCTTCAGCAATCCAGCTGCTCTAAGAGGCTAAGTAATGGTGGGCATTATAACCAATCTGCTGCAACTACATGGAAGTGACTACTTTGAGTTTAGAAAGTTGCTTACTAATAAATTTCCTTTTATACATGCTTACAAGAAGCAGTCCAAACTGTAGAATGTGGAGGGTACATCTTGAATTGTTCATTAAGCTTTTGTTTGTATAAATTGCACAAATATACCGTACATGTTGGTTCAGTAGTTCAGTAATGTTCTATTTCTATCTGGTCTGAAACATTTTGTGGTTAGTAGAAAAAGTGACTGGGAGATGGAGGTTTTTGAAGAATAAATTACTTATAAGGACATACAACACTTCACATCTCAAAGCAATTGAGACTTGTTAAAGGAGCTCTGTATTACTCAAGAATTGAGCTTGTCTTTAGAATATGGAGAACTGAAATCTTCCATGTTCATTCCATAACTTGAACAGTTTCTCAGTCAAAATATTATTAAGATAGGTTTGAATATCTGTATACAGCTGGTTTACAGACTTGTTGCATAGCTATGCAAGTGTAACACACATCTATATATACAGTTAAAACCAGAAGTTTATATACACTATATAAAAGGACACATATGCATGGTTTTTTCACCATCTGACATGAAATCAGAATAAGCCTTGCCTGTTTTAGGTCAATTAGGAACCAAAATTTATTTATATTTGCCAAATTCCAGAATAATGAAAGAGAATTTTTAAGGCATTTTTATTACTTTCTGCAAAGTAAAACGTTTACATACGTTTCATTAGTATTTGGTAGCATTGTCCTTAATCTGTATGACTTGGGTCGAACATTTTGGATATCCTTCCACAAGCTTCTCCCAATAGTTGGTAGGAATTTTGGCCCATTCCTCCTGACAAAACTGGTATAACTGAGTCATGTTTGTAGGTTGCCGTGCTCGCACCTGCCTTTTCAGCTTTTGCCATAGATTTTCAATGAGATTGAGATCAGGGTTTTGTGATGGCCACTACGAAACATTGACTTGGTTATCCTTAAGCCACTTTGTAACCAGTTTGGCAGTATGCATTGGGCGAATGTCAATTTGGAAGACCCATTTCCGCCTAAGCTTCCTGGCTGATGTCTTGAGATGTTGCTTCAGTATTGTCACATAATCTTCTTTCCTCATGATGCCATCTATTTTGTGAAGTGCACCAGTTCCTCCTACAGCAGAACAACACCACGACATGATGCTGCCACTCCTGAGTTTCATATTTGGTATGGTGTTCTTAGGCTTCCAACCTTCTCCCTTTTTCCGCCAAACATAACGATGGTCATTATGGCCAAACAGTTCAATTTTAGCTTCATCAGACCACAGGACATGTCTCCAAAAATGTAGGACTTTGTTCCTGTGCGCATTTGCAAACATTGATCTGGCTTTTCTATGTTTCTTTTGGTGTAATGACGTCTTCCTGGCAGAGTGGCCTTTCCACCCATGTTGATACAGTACTCGTGTTACTGTGGATAATGACACAATCTTACCAGCTTCCATCAGCATCTTCACAAGGTCTTTTGCTTTTGTTCTTGGGTTGATATGCAAATATCGGACTAAAGAACATTCATTAGAAGTATCATGTCTGGACATTCCCATCTTGTTTGTATTTGCATATAATTGTTTGTACAAATGAACAAGGTATCTGGAAATTGCTTCCAAAGATGATCCAGACTTGTGCAAGTCCATAGTTCTTGTCCTGATATCTTGGCTGATTTATTTAGACTTTTCCATGATGTTCTACACAGGAGCAGAGTGTTTCTGGTGTACCTTAAAATTCATCCACAGGTGTGTCTCTAACTCAGATGTTGCCAATAAATCTATCCGGAGCTTCCAAGACATGACATCAACATGATATTGGCTGTCCCAAATTGTTTACAGGCATAGTTATCCTAGTGTATGAAAACATTTGACTTTGCAGAAAGTAATAAAATTCCCTTAAACATTCTCTCCCTCTCATTATTCTGGCATTTGGCAAATATAAATCATTTTGGTTCCTAATTGATATAACGGGTGAGGTTGATTCTGATTTCATGTCAGATAGTGAGAAAAACATGCATAGGTGTCTTTTTATATAATGTATGTAAACTTCTGGTTTCAACTGTAGATCCTGGTAATGCACAAGCAAAAGGTGGTTTCATCCCACTCTGTGTTCTCTTGTAGAGTACCTGAAAACTGCTTTACTATGAAAGAGAGGCACTTTAAAGAAAGGTATATATCAGGTGCCCATGAAAAGTAAATGGGGTTGTCGGACGTTGATGAAAGAAAAAAAAAATCACATTGATGGCCGAGTGTTAAAGGGGTTGTCTAGGACTGTATTTTAAAATTATTGTTGCTCCTGTGAAAAAATTAAGCAAAAAAACCATACTTTTGTCCTTACCTCCGTTCCAGCGCTGCTAGTGTCGGTGCTCTCCCCAGATCTGTTTACTTCCTGCTCTGGGCGGTTGAATTGTCACTGTTAATCAGTGGCTGCAGTGGACATGTGCTATTTCTTGACATCACTGCTTGAAGTTGTTCACTTTCAAATGGTGATGTCAGGCACTGGCACATGACAAATCAGCAGCTACAGTGCTGACGATCCAACCACACATAGCGGGAAATAAACAGAACAGGTGGGAGAGTGCCAGCACTGGCAGCGTTGGAACAGAGATGAGGTACAGGATGAATACAGGCAGGTTTGTTCTTAAGCTGAATTTGTATGTAAGTTGGATCTGGTATATTTATTAAATGTAATTCAAGCACAAAGGATTTGTTTTTAGTTGTGGATAGTGCATGGAAGGGTTTTTACATTTGTTTTGCTGTATGTGCACCTGTTAAAAAGATTTCACCTCATGTGCTACTGTGGCATGCTGGAACCTGTCATTCCACAGCTACAAATCCGCTGGAAACATGGAACTACAAGTGTCAGCATGCCCCATAAGTCTCCGTTTGTAACTAAGATACAGATGTAAGTCGGAACCAGGGCTGTGGAGTCGGAAAGCCAAAGCCCCGACTCAGTCTCCTCAATTTCCCAAACCTCCGACTTCCGACTCCTGACTCCCTCATACATGGCGCATGTTTAAGTGATAACTTTACTGTAGTAAAATGGTAACATCAGGCTGTTTATCATCTTATGATACAATAATCAAGCTATTTAGGGAACACTTGTGGGTAGAGTTGAAGAAAAAGCTGTATTTGTATCCAAGTCCAGTCTGCACCACATTGGAATTGTAGAAGAGACCTGGATCAGATTTTGGTCAAGGATATGCTTGATCTGGTTCCATAACCCAGAAGGATTCAGGCAGTATTGAAAACCAAAAGGTGTATTTACCAAATACTAAGAAAATAATACAAATTCACATTTTGATTTTTAGGAGCAAAACAGTAACAATGCAGAAACAGGATACAATCTGCAGAACTAAGCAGAAGCTAAATACTTGCAAGTCAAATTTATGTATAAGATAGGTAAGATGACTGTATATAAAATTACAGTAACCTCATGTACAAAGCTGTAGTGGATAGTGTGATATGGAGCCTGAAAGTCACAAGTTCAAAACATTGTTACCCTTTTGCTTGTCAGTGTAAAATATATTTATTGGATATGACTTTAGAACACCAAAAAATTGTAAATATGCAAAACACTGAAGGAACATTTGTGGAGTCTTTGAATTTGTTCTGAGAAATAGTTTTTCCCCCATCATTTCCTGCATACATGACCTCACATCTGATCTCATTATTTCCAGGCTAGGGAACGGCCTCTCTACACTAACTTGGGTTGGGGGCAAAGCGGTGACCACAGCGGCAACATCTCTAACAATGTCAGGGTGTAAAGGAATTGCCTCAGGCACAGTCAGTTTTGATGAAAAGCAGGTGAATAATTTTGCTGAAATGTGTTTGCCAGGGGGGCGGGATCTTTTTCCCTGGGGCAGCGCTTTGCCTGCTCCATGTCATCAATTACACTCCTCATGTGAGAGGGTGAAGAGATGGGAGCAGTAGCACTGGCCGGACCCAATTCCTCTTGCTCTTTGCATCGAACTAAGTGGACCAACTTATTATATATTGTCAGAGTCGGTCCATTTTATGACGACTCCGACTCCTGCAAAATAGGCACCGACTCCGACTCTACAGCCCTGGTCGGAACAGTGTAAGTCGGGGGCTGCCTGCATTTGATTTTCTTTCATTCTGTCACAGCAGCAGTAATAATGCAAGTAAGAAGATACACCCAGACAGCCCTATTAATACATCTGTGTTATACATTTAGTTTGATTTGTGCTTTAGTTGTGTTGTATGTAGCCTCGCTTTCATTAACTTTTATCTGACTGCAGAGAACATTTGAATGGAGTAATGCGAGTAGAACCAAATGCATGGATGAGAATGATCCCATCAATGTTGGTTAGTTAAGAGCAGTTGCTGGAAAGAAGTTCACTATACTCCAAAATATTCCTTCAAGCTGAATGGCAGGTGCAACTTGGGTTCAGAGGGTGATTTAATATCGGCTTCTATCAACTTAAGCTTTATGAGCACATTGTATGTGCCCTTTCTGAAAACATGATTTACTAAACTTCTCTGCAGATTGCCAGTTCCATGCTAAATACAATAATGATCATCTGCAGAGAGTATTATGTCTACCAAGTCATCAGATTTTGATTGTTGAAATACATTTTTACACTGAATTTAATATATCTAGTTTTCAGCCTTGTTCTACTACTTTGTTTTACTAATACCACTGTAAGTCTATTTTAAGTATCTCAGAAAAGAGGCACCGCCACACCAGTTTTACGGCGCATTAAATTAGTGTATAGTGCACTCGAATGTACGAACCTGTCGTATGTGGTTCATAAATCTGGTGTGTTGCATGCCTTGCCTAGCATAGTATATCTTGGTGCGTAACTTAGGCGCATAGCATATCTTAGTCATCTAGCTAGCCTGTCTAGGCGCATAACTTAGGCACATTCAAATGTGTTGTGCCTGGCCCAAACTGCGTCTAGTTTTGGTGTACAACTGTTTATACACATATAGAATAATACAACAACAGATTTTTTTTACTCAAAGTACACCAGAAAAATGGCGCAGCCAAAATCTGACATGTCACGCTTAGTCTTTTATGTCCATTGTATTCCCAATGTGAATCATCTACATAACTTGCTCGTCATTGAGTTTCGGGGGGAATTGCGTACACTGTTTTCAAACCTTCTTTTTTTATGATCAATTTATACGATAAAATGGAAAAAAGGGTTTGGACTGGATATTTTTCCTTTAAAAAAACCAAATAATATTCATTTAATAAATTTTTTAAGGGCATGTCCCCAGGGCAGGGAATTTTTGCGCCTTTTTTTCGGGGGTTTTGGGGTTTTGCAACCGTTTTGAAAAACCCGTCCAAAAACAGCAAAAAGGGGCTTCTAGGGAAAAAACCTGTGCAGCGCCCCACCGGCACCGCCCCGGCCCCCCCCGAAAAACTTGTGGCTTGACATTTTCCCCGTCGGGGTTTTGGGAAACGAATAATGTGCAAGCCAATGAAGAAATTTTTCCATCGGGGAAAAAAAAGCCGCCCCCCCCCCCCCCCCCTTCCCCCGCGGGGGCCGTTTTTCCCCTTTGACACACAAACCGGGAAAAAATAAAACCGATTTGTCACGTAAAAAATTCCCCAAGGGTAAACATACAGTCATTCACATTTAAAAGTACTTACAAAGAACACAAGGGGGGGGGGCCCTGCGCGTAAAGTTTACAATCTATTAGGGGTGAAAGGGTAAAACAAACGTGAAATTCCAAATTTTAAAAGGGTCCCCCTTTTTTCATAAAAAGGGGGTTTTTTCCCATAAAAAAAGGGGATGAACCTGCCAAACCCAGACAGAACATCTATTACAGATAAGTCCTGTGATTTCCCCCAAAGGGGCAGGGATTGACAAAATTGTGTTTTGGATAGCAAGTTTAAAAGGGATTTTGGGGGGGGCCAGACCGAAAGAGAAATTTGGGGCCCCCCTTTTAAAACGGGGGAGGGTTTAAATTTTTTGCCTAAATTCACCCCGCGGTACAAATTTTCCCAGAGAACTGGTGGCCGGGGGGTGTGAACGGGGGAAAAACGGAAAAGGGGAAAGGGTTTTTCAAAAATAAATTGATGTTTGTTACCTGATATAAACGCAGAGGGAGAGAGCGGGGGGGGTTTGGTAGAAAAAAGGAACCGGGGGAAAAGGGAATGTAGGGGGGGCAGAAATTGGGGGGAAAACTTTATGGGGTGAAAATTTGCTGATTTTAAATTCTGTATCCGACTGAAAGGGGGAAAACCCCAGTGAAATTGACTAAACACGGTTTAGAGGCACCCATTATGGGCGGGGGGAGAAAAGATGGGGCCTTTGGTTCATTCAGACAGTTTTAAAAGAGGGGAGTTTTGCAAAAAGGGCAAAACCGTTTAAAAGGGAGTTCGTACCCAAGAGGGGGAAAGAATAAGAGAGCCCCCCTAAATTTTTTTTCCCCGGGGAAAAACCCGGAGGGAAATTCTGGGAGTTTTGGGAGGGAAAGGGGGACGGGGAGGGGGAAAAGGGGTTTGGGTTTAAGGGGGAAAAAAGGACAGATCAAATCTGGGTAAAACCCCCCAGACAAGGCGGGCCTGCTGCCTAGGGAAGGGGGTCCCCACTTTCAAAAACAAAAATTGCAGGGGGGGTTTTGGTTTGGGTAAAAATGGAAAAAAGGGGACAAAAGTTCATCTAGGGGGAGGTTTGGGTTTCAGAGGGGAGGGGGAAAACATGATGTCAGAAAAACGGGGGACAAAACGCCCAAGGGTGTTTTGTAAAAGGCGGAGTGTTGTCGGGGAGGAAGGGGGTCATCAGCATAGGGAATGGAACTGGAAGCCAAATCTACTGTGGTTTGCCCAAATTGGGGTTTATAGTTTTGGAAAGGAAGGCCCCCAAAAGAACTAAATTCCCTGAGGGAACCCTCCAACAGCAAGGGGGAGAGGAGAGAAATAAAAACAAAAAAAATAAACACTGAAGGAGCGATCAGACGGGTTAAGATTGAAAACCCCAAAAGGGGAAGGGGGGGCCCCTGGGGCCAAGGGCGCTGGGGCGGGCTGAGGAGGGGGGGGGAAACCCAGCATGCCCCAAACCTGGCAGAAGATCCAAGAGAACAGAAAGGGAGGGGGTTTCCCTTTGAGTTTTTTGGCTGGGAAAGGGGGCCATTTGGAGACTTTAATTTTGGCAGTTTTCTGGGGGGGGAAGGGGCGGAGACCTTTTGGGAAAGGGGTCAAGAAGAGATTTTAGTAGAAAAAAGAGGGGGAATTAGGCGGGGGTGGGCCCAAGGGTTTTTCCCCAGGATTTTTGGGAGAGGGAAGGGCAGGTTAAGAGCTGGTCGGATTTAAACACACGGGAAGGGCTAGAGGGGGTTTTTTTTAGAAAGGGGGGTTAAAAAAATGGCGTGTTTTGAAAAAAAGAGGAAAAGATCCCAGTGGGGAAAAGGAGAGGTTACAGATTGTATTAAGGTGAAAAAGGACACTGGAGAAATAGATTTACAAGGGGGGGAAATTTGGGGTAGTATAGCAGTGGTGGGGCGTGCAACGGGAAAAAGCCGGGACACTTCTTCCCTGCCCCGGGGGTCAAGGGCTGAGGGGTAGTTTAGAGAAGTGTTCCCCCCAACTCCATCCTCAGGGCACACCAACAGGCCCAGTTTTCGGGAAACTCCCACGGGATGCACGGACAAAAAAGGAATAAACCTTCCAAATGCCTGACAAAAAAAGGACCACCTGGAAATTTCGAAAAGAAAGCCAGAAAAAAATTGACCTGTTGGTGTGCCTTTTGGGAGGACTAGGGTTGGGAACCTTTTGGTTTTTAAAGGACGTGCGGGGGGGAGGGGAAATGGGTTATTATTTGGGGGGCCCGGGAGATATTTTTTGGGGGCCTTTTTTCCCCAATTTTTTCTCTTGGAAGTGGGGGCCGGGGGCTTCAGCAAAGGTCATTTGGGGGGCCTGAGCTTTAGGGCCTTAGGAGGGAGGGGGAAGGTGCCCAAAGGCTTTTTGGGGTTTTGGGTGTAAGGTTAAAGAGGGGGGAAAAGGTGAAATTTTTTTTGGGTTTGGCGCAATGAAGGGCAGGGGTTTTAAAAGGGCCCCGGAGCATAAATTTATGGGTGGAGAAAGCCAGGTGGGGCCTTCGCTTTCCCACAGCCGCTCACCCAACACCTGGAACAGGGGGGCTCCCGATGGCAGCCCCGAGGCGTGTCCCAAAGGGCCCCTTGGGGGTGCCCGGGATTTTCGGGGGGTGGGGTTAAAAGGGGGGTGAAAAATTTTCCCAAAGGGTTTTTGGGGAAAATTTTTTCTTTGGGTAACTTTTGGACAGCCGGGTCAGGACATAAAGAGGGGAAGTTGGGGGCAGTGAGGACTGAAATGGGGGGTCGTATTTTCCTGAGATTAATTGGGGAAATTTTTCGGGAATGTGTGATGAGAAATTTTGTCCGAGAAGGCTGAAAAAAAACCCTTTTTGTTTTTGTACAAGCAATAAAAAGCTCCCCTCTTTTTTCCAGACACTACTAAAAAGTAAAAATTGGGGGGCTCTGTTGGTTGCGGTGGGTAACAAAGTGATTTTAGACTTCGACATTTTTCATACTTGTGGCCCTAGGTGCTTAGGGGACGGGTTTAACCTTTGGGGGAAACCTAAAACTTACAAAAATTGGGAAAAGTACAAACGGGAATTTTCCTAATATTTAACTATCTTGTGTTTAAACCCAAAAGGGGCCCTCACTTTTAAAACGGGAAAAAATTTTCCAATAAAAAAGGGCTGAAAAAACGGTGAAAAATACAAAACTTTTAAAAGGGCTTCAGTATTTGAGTATTGCTCTACATTTTATAACTCTCTTAGCAAACAATTAGAAAAGTTGAAACTTTACAGTAGAAATCGATACACATATGATGTAAACATGCAGACAAAAATAATGATAAAAAAGGCTTGTTCACATGTGGTAGATTTATTGCTGGAATTTGACTGTATCGGAAATGTGAATAATGGTGGTAGAAATCCAGAAATGTGAATGATGACAACCTCTGCACATTGCTGTGGAAAATATATATATATATATATATATATATATATATAATATATATATATATATTAATATATATATATATATATATATAATATGCAGAGGGAGAGAGATAGATCTGTAATGTATGTATGTATATGTATATGTATATATATATATATATATATATATATATATATATATATATATATAATATTTATTATATAATTATATATATATATATGTGTGTGTGTGTAGTCCACGTTGGGAATGACAGGCTGTCTTCCTTCTTCCAATGCTGAAGTGAGGGAGGGAGCATGCTCTGTACAGATGGCTGTGTTACAGGATAGGGTCAGCTCATGTCTCTATTCAATCCAATCCGTTCCAGACTAAGCCGTGTGAACGAGGCCTAACAGTAAAATGTATAATCAGAAAATTCTATTTTAGATTTGTCATATTTTCCGTTAGTGATTGGAATAGTGATAGTTCCTACAATAGTTTCAAAAAACACTTGTACAAAAAGGCAATGTTTAAAAACAAATGTGTAAAAATTTTTTTATTGTGGTTTCATGTTTACATTATGTCCCAATAGTATCATGTAGATCCCTTGCACCACTTGTAACCCTCCATGCATAATGTTGGGCGACCGTCCGTTTAGTCACAAATATCCAAATTCCAGGCACCAAAGCTTCCAATAAAACCTTCTTTATCTTGTCATAAAACAGACTTTTTATGACAAGACAAATAAATGCCAAGTTTTATAGGGAGCTCTGGTGCTGTGGATCTCCTCTGCTCCATATGCCCCAAGTTGATACATAGTCCCTGGTTTATTTTTTCAAAACATTGTTGTTGTTTTTATGTTTTATTGTACACATAAATGCAATTTGAAGACCGTGGAACGGCTGATGACCCCTCTCCTTGTTACAGATGGATATGACTGTGGTAATAACACGCTGTCTTACATGATGTATATAAGCATCCTTCTAAAGCCCTAGGATATTTTAAATGATCGTTTCTGTTTTATTTGCATTTTGGTCGCTTGGCAGTTTGCAAAATAAGAAGAGAGAAGAATCCATTTTCAATTAGAATATGGCAAGCCAAGTGTATATCTGCAAAGTTTGTACCAAGAGCTGCCTCTTGTCAACTTTTTTCTCTGCAGTGCAGTCCCTCATGCACAGCGCATCCCTGGTGGTTGTGGGTGGTGGTGGTCATAATGAGGAACGATAATGCAATTAAGATTTCAATCAATTCTACATGAGTTTAACAGCAGGCAATTATGCTGCTTAACAGCTGTTAAGTGAGTGTAATTGCATAGAGCAGATCACAGTTTATCAGATTATTACACATAGTTGAGAACAGTTATGTATGTAAGGTAAACATAACAACACTGGATATTTAGGGACTCGCTAAAACTGTGCTTTTAGCTTAACTAATTATGCTTTCATTTTTATTCAGTATATTGTAAATGTTGTTGTCTTGTGTATGGATATATTCTTTGGGCAACATTGTAGCAGTTCTGCTAAGTAAAAATAAATGTTTATATCTGGAAGTGTAAAACATTCAATAATAAAACCAACCATAAAGTGTAGTATTGCTTGTAATCATTATCAGTATGTTCCTGGAAACACCCTTTACACCCGTTAAGCATATTTAATGTTTAACAGCCAAACACAACACAAATACATTATTATAGGTAGGAAGCTGTAACTTAAAGGGAACCTGTCACATAGAGTATGCCCCCCCTTGTTGAGGACAGAACAAGCTAGTGACAGACCTGCTGTTCCCAGCGCTGTGTCCCTTATTCTGTAAGATGCTGTAGTTTTAGAGCATTTACCCCTCAAATCTTATTCATGAGCAGGTGTTAGCTCCACCCACCAAAGGCTTGCCCCGCTCACCTGGCAGTTATTAACATGTTTCTACCTATTCAAAATAATAGGTTGATCAGTTGAGGTGGGCGGGGCTAGCCTCAGGTGGGCGGGGTTTGAAAAAAACTGACTCTTTGAATGACTCTTCTGGCTGAAAAAAGGGACACAGCGCTGGAAACGGCAGGTCTGACACTAGCTTGTTCTGCCCTCAGCAAGGGGGGCATAATCTATGGGACAGGTTTCCTTTAAAGGTTATGTCCATAAATTATTATCTTCAAAGTTTTCTGTGTAAACACCAGAAATAACAAATAAAAACTCTACCTATTTTCACACAACAGATTTTTCTATCTCAAAAATTCAGAGTGGATCTCTGACAGAAGTTTGAGGTGTTAGATTTTATCCCTCATTGTTGTGTAGGTACATGTGCTGGATTTCACCACAGTTTACATGAATAGGACTATCCATGTCCCCCAGCTGTGCTTCTGAGGTGAAGCCTGCGTGGAAACCCGCTAGTGGCATGGATTGCCATAAACATATAATGGGATGTAGAATCTGAGCAGACTTTAGGCTGCATCTACACGGCAGAGTGTAAAATATTGGTCAGATTCTAATTAGAATTCAACCAGTATTTTCCAGTTGGTCTTTGCTTTTTGTCCCGTTTTTTTGTCACTGCTGTTTGTCGCGGTTTTCGGATTTTGTGCACCTCATTCCAAAGAACAGTACTATAATCTGCTTGAAAAACAGCGGATTATAGAACAGGTTCTAAGTTTTTTTCAGAACCGTCGGTTTTTAAATCTGACCTCAGACAATCCGAGCTACTACAGCTAGGATTTTGTTTTACGATCTGTGGGCACTGGTGAGAGTTGAATTTTTGCAAATTCTAAATACAGGCAGTCCCCGGGTTACAAACGAGATAGGGACTGTAGGTTTGTTCTTAAGTTGAATTTGTCTGTAAGTCGGAAGAGGTAGATTTATTAAATGTAATTCCAGCAAAAAAAAATTTTTTTCGTTTTGGATAGAACAGGGAAGGGTTTTTACATTTGTTTTGATTTCTGTGCCCTTTTTTTTTAGAAGATTTCACCTAACATTCTGTATCTCATGTGCAGCTGTGGCATGCTGGCACTTGGTTATCATGGGGCGGGACTCAGTGTTGAATGTCGGCCACGCCCCATAAGTCTCCGCTTGTAACTAGGAGACGTATGTAAGTCGGAACGATGTAAGTCGGGGCCTGCCTGTACTGAATCCACTTAAAAATCCGACTGTAAACCAGTCCTGTGTAGACACAATACATGTGGATTATGCATCAGAGTCTGAGTCTATGGGCATATAAAATATATACATCTGCAGAATTTCCTGATGTATACAACAAATGTAGAACCAAAATGTTGGGTGAACCTAGCATGAAGCATGTTGCTTCTCCCTTGTTAGCCATGCAATAACAACTACTTTCTAAGAGAATACAATGCACTGATAGGCCAAAGCTTCTGACAGGTAAATTGAACAATATAACGACAAAAAAGAGAGATTCCAGTCAGCACCACACTTTACTACTAACAGGAGGAAATAGCAACTCGCCAGTTTCTTCATATGATGGTGCACAGCGGCACAAAGACATAAAATCACATCTGTAAGATGCTGTAGTTTTAGAGCATTTAATGCTCAAATCTTATTCATGAGTAGGTGTTAGCCCCACCCACCAAAGGCTAGCCCCGCCCACTGACAGTTATTCACAGGTTTCTACCTATTCAAAGTAATAGGTTTATCAGTTGAGGTGGGCTGGGTTTGAAAAACTGACTTTTCATGACTCTTTTTTTGGCTGAAAACTGCACATTTGCGCACTAAATACTCTAAAACGCCAGCATCGCACAGAATAAGGGACACAGCGCTGGAAACAGCAGGTCTGACACTAGCTTGTGCTGTCCTCAGCAAGGGGGGCATAATCTGTATTACAGATTCTCTTTAAGGTGGTTGCTCTCCACATTCCCCAGATCTCAAGTCAGTAGAGCATCTGTGGGATGTACAGAAAGAACAAGTCAGATTGATGGAGGCACCTTTACAGAACTTAAAGTATCTGCTGCTAATGTCTAGGTGCCAGATACCACAGAAGACCTTCAGGTGTCTTGTAGAGTCCATACCTCAATGGTTCACAGTTATGGCAGCACAAGACAGACCTGCACAGTATTATTCAAGGGGTTAACGTCTTATTCCAATTGATCCTGCTAGATATTGCTTATTTATTCAACAGCATGTTTGGTGTATGCACCAAGAAGTTGTCAATGCTTATACCTTGAGTATAGTACCTATACTATAGTACCTTGAGTAAAGTGAATGGTCACCTTTAAACTGCATTGAAAAGATTTTTTGTGATAGGATATGTTTTGTGTTGAGCACATTATCATGTTTGGCTGTTTCTGCAAATCCCATAAAAGTAAATGGAGAAAGCCACAGACATTCTTCATTTATTGGAGTCACCTCATTTTAGATATAGGTGAGATTCCCTGAGGTGAAACCCACATGTATCAGATTTCTAGCATATCCGGAGAATATGTAATTAATGTCTTAGGTGGGAATACCCGCTTTAGGAAGATAGTGTTCATCTTTGCCTAGTAAATATTAATGAATTTGTTGATGTCACCAAATTTTTCTTTATCAATTGGATTCCCAGCTTTCACATCATGTCCTCAGGGGTGGTAAAATGATTTTTAGCAGCCAGTGACATGACAACATTCAGTTTTCTCACCGCTCTTCAATAATTTATGGTAATTCACACATTATCCTTGTAAAGAATCTAATTTCCTTGAATTATCATAATATGTTCACTTGAGAATTAATTTAACCTTTTAAGTACTGCAAAGAGCTTTGCTCTAGAAACTGTATTTCTAAGTTATTAAATTAGGGTACAGATATGTTATTTGAACATGTTATGTGTATGCATCTGAACTGAAATAGATGCAGAGATTATTTATTATGAGTATTATATATTTGTTTAGTCAGTGATTACAGAAAAATGGGACATTATTTACTTAAAAATAAAAGATCAAAGTCCATACTTACCCCTTCATGGCTGGACAGAAATGTCTCCCATAGAGCACTGGGGTTTATGTTGCCTCAAACTGGGAATAGTTTTAACAGGTGCAGCTCATTAATAAACAATTGCTCACACATCCATCCACGAGGGGGGCAACTGCCTAGTGAAAAACTGCATGTTGTATAAAAACCAGTTCACAGCAATATGCAGAAAAGCCACAGTACCATAGAGGGAAGACTGCTCAAATGCAAAAATACTGATAAACAACCACTCACACGTCTAAAATCCATGACAGGGTTGATTGCTAGCATTACAATTACATATAGATAAGGCTTATAAATGTATATGTTTACATGTGGTATGCCATGCTGGCTTGCAACCAGTTGATGACGTCCTTCTTATTCGATTGTGTGGGTTGCCCAGCAAATTTAAAGTGTCCAAGACAAAATTCTGACACCCTCTTCTCCCCAGTATTTTACTAGGCAGTTGCCTCCCTCATGAATAGGTGTGTGAGTAGCACTGTAGCACTGGGGCTTTTACTGCCTCCTACTGGGAGTAGTTTTTTGTCCATTATGGCCTTCTGCCTCTTGCGCTCCCTTCCTGATTTGACAGAGAACAGGGAGTAGTGTAACCATGGTCGGAGGGAGCAGAGACTTTGGCCAACGTGTATTAACGGGGCTGTGAGAGTTTTCTGGTGTATTTTGAGCCAAAAAGAAGGTATGAACAGGTCCACTCCAAACTTTGGCGCGATAAGTTCCTTTGTAATGTGCCAAAGTTTAGGGGTGTTCTGGGTTCGTGTCGCATCTCATTCATACAAGTAGACACAATGATGATTCTTTGACGTCAAATCTAGGCGCAGAACAGTTACAACAGCCAGATCAGGTTTAAGGTGGTCTGCCTGAGCCAGACTTGTATGGGCCCTAGACTGCGCCTGTATGTATGACCTGCAGAAGAACAGGTTAATACATTCTGGCGCATTCTACACTATTTAGAACTGGCCTGTCAACGCCAATGTTCATACATGTCGCCCTTTATCTCTAACAAGATTAGTATGTTTACAGATAAGCTATTGTTTTCACTCCTCAGAACACTTATAGCTTGTAGCTTTATTTACACTGATTAAATATCCTGCACTTATGTATTGGTAATGTCTTAGCTAGTTAAAAAGGAGCTAAATATGCTAATTACTGCTATAGAACCATCCACAGCCCAACGAGGCAATGTGAATCTGAACCTGCCTGTGACTTTGTGCAACAGCATGGTAAGACAATCCTTCCAAGAGGAAGCTATGTGGGATAATGAGATTATATTGTATAATTGAAATGCACCCACTCGTGCACCCAGCTATATAAAAGCTGATACCGCTAGGCACTGGTAACCAATGCTCGGACTGCAATTCTGAGTTTCTGTATGATTCAAAGTTTACATGTACCATACAAGTTCTCAGTTTTTTTTTTATATAAGTTCAATATGTTTGTTTGCATGACTACTAAATGAGCACAGTTTTTCCTTTCAAAGAACTATTTGTCTTTAAAATAGTTAAGGGGGAATAGTCAACATAGAAGGGTCGTAACAGGGGTTTTTATAGTGGAGCTGGGAATCTGAATATGCACTTTTCCTAAAATCTATGTCTTAATGGCACCCAAAACAGCCTGGCAAATTTTCTTTTTTTATTCTTCCTTCAGAAGCAGAGGGAGTGCGTTTAGGAAAACTTTTGTACAAACCTACAGGATTCTCTACAGAATAATGTTATTACCTCTTTGCAGCCAAAATTCAGTTGGTCGCATGAGCACAAGAAATTGAATGGGCTCCACCTCAAAGTATCCCAGTCTATCTAAATGTTAGCCTATGGGTTAAAGCACACGGGTGTATATTTATAGAACCGTAATTTCTACCTGCAGTTATTTTTAACAAAAGAAACTAAACCTGCTCCTTCAGATGTGTTAAAAGGATGTCTGGTTCATATAACACTTAAATAATTTGCTAGTGGTGGCCAATAAGGCTATGTTCACACGGCTTATTTTGGGACGTATTTCAGCCCTTCATTCGTGCCGTACTGCGCGAATGACGGGCTGAAATCCGTCCCAGTCATTACGGTAATCCACAGTTCTCAGAGAACTATGGATTACGCCTCCTCTCCCTGCTCGCACAATACGCCGCGGGGGGAGAGAGAAGTGACATGCCAATCATTCACGGCGTATACGCGCCGCTGGTAATGAAAGTCTATGGGGCCGGCGTAATTGCGGGTGAAATATGTCCCGCAATTAAGCCGGGTGAACATAGCCTAAAAGAAAAAAACTTTCAACCTTGCTCCTCAGCTGTCTCTCCCCGGACTTCTGTTTTCCTTCTGTCATCTTCACAATGGGATGTCAATTAGTGGCTGCAGCTGTCACATGCCTCTGCTTACATCACCTTTCCTAGCTGTTCCCTTCTTCCCGCCTACCATATCAGCATTGGCACTCCCTGGAAGTGAAGTATGCTTTTTTGTTTTCTTTTACGTTATTCTATTGGCCACCATTAGCTTAGTATTTAATTGTATATAAGTCAGACAAACTCTTTAAGGCTGAGCTGTTTTTGTAAGGATATGTTCATAAAACAGAATCCATATTAAAGGCCTGAGTTGATACCCTCAGATTTTTTTTTTTAGCATTGCAGATATCAAATTTGGAATGCAAAAATTATCCACGTCATAGTTCACTGTAATCTATGGGATGGACTCCCATTAAAAACAGTGGGATGGAGATTCCACACGGATGCACAAATCCATGTGAAAAAAACTCACTGTAACCACACTCTATGGTATGTTCACATTGCGGTTTTTGAAGCAGATTCTGTGCCTAATCCCCCCCACCCCCAAAAAAACAACCCAAAAGCATAAAAAACACTTGTAAGTGCTGAAAAAGTATTAACATGTCAGTTCTGTGAGGCATGTTCTGCGTCACCCATTATAGGGTAAAGGAGGCTGAACATCTGCCTCGGAAATTCGGTGTTCCTCATCTGAATTTAGTTAATCGTAAGTGTGCCTTTTCATTCACTCGGTATAAAAAGCTGCTCAAAGATATTTTTTTTTTCATTTTTAAATCTGAGAACCATTTTTTCATGCAGCTTTCCCTGGTAGTTATAAAAGTAGAAAGTTAAGAATATTGCATACTATGGCTGGACAAATATTGTCCTTAAAACTAAGATGTTGTAAAACTCTTGCCTGTGTTTTTTTTATATTTAAAGATGTTGTCCAGTAAATATTCTTGTTTAATGGGGCCAAGGTAGGAAAAAAAAAGTTATAATTACCTACAGGTACCCTGTTGCTGCTGCTGCCAGCAATTCGGACCTGTTGACTTCTAGCTGTTGTCCCAACACACAGTAGCGGCCATGCTCCATTATTTTACAGTGAAGTACAAGCCTCTTCTGCGAGTCGAGACAAGAACCCAAGGGGCCGTTCACATGGCACAAAGCAAATACCGGTCGGAAAGTATTTGCACTGTTTTGCGGCCGTGCACACAGCCACAGGGGGACGGCTTTTCTCCGTGGTTTTGTGGAGAAGAGCCCTCACCTTTTAACATGTTCATATTCTGCCCGAAATGAACATGTTGATTGTTTTTCGGACCGCCGGTGATCTGAAAACCTGTCCAGCGGAAAATCCGTGAAGTGGGGACCGCTGCGTGGGTTTTCTATAGCGGTCCATTTTAAAAGTTGACAGCCGGTTTACAGACCGTTTTTAAAACCATCTGTAAAACCGGTGAAAACCCGGTCAGTGAGGACAAGCTAAAAGTCAAGAGGAGCGGATTGCTGGGAAGGTTTAAAATTTCCCACCCCGGCCCTAATAAACTATAATTTTTATTTGCTGAACAACTCCTCTAGGAAAAGTAATGCAGCAAAAAGGGGGCTGAGTGAACACAGTCTTCCAAGGCCAGCAAAGTTTCAAGCTCCAGGACCAGGTGATCATGCCATGTCAATGGAATCTGTGTGCAGATTGTTTAAGAGCGTAGAATACACAGGCGTCTGGCCTTGATATTCAAAAAAGACTTGACATGAGCTAATTATTACGGTGGAGATCTGGCCTCATCTTACAAAGCTACTTCCATGGTATCCTATAAATGAAATTCCTGTTGTAATTATGGGAATATAGAGGAGTGGCTCTTTACGAATGTTATCATTTATATAGTTTCTCATTTCAAGGGGTTGTCTCACTACATTGATTCATCTTACCTCAGTCTTGTTTTCTTGGTTTCATTCTGAATTCAGGGGCATGTTTACTGGCTTCCACTAGGCTGCAGTAGAAGCCAGGTCTGTAGTTATAGGAACCAGTGCTGGCAGCCTATCAGGAGAGAACAAACAGGTCTGTAGCTATAGCGACCTGAGGAGCTGATGCAGCCCATAAAGAGGGGATATCTCAGAATAGGTAGGATACTGTTAATGGACACATATTGCAAAGTGACTTGTTTTTGCAAGATCTTTAACATAAAAAGCAATCCTTGTAGTGAGACAACCCCTTTAAACCGTCATATGCTTTCATGCGATGAAAGATAAAGAAAGACAAAATTGGCTTAGTATGCTGGAATACTTCTATCCTGTCTTGTAGAGTTTATAGATGCTACAAAGTATTCTGATTTCCGTTCTTTCAATTTTCAGGATTTCCTATGAAGGAATAAGGAATCATAACTAATTATTCTGCTCCTAACTGTCTTTTATTTCACTGTGAGTCATGATGTTTCAGTGCGAAACATTTATTCAGAGAACACGGCAAACTACTTAATTGAATGCTGAAAGTGTAGAGAATTTGTTGAAACAGTCACACCACGGTGACACTTTGAATGCTCTTCACATCGCACATATTATCAGGGGACCTATTCGGTAACATTTTAGGCATTCTCCTTCTTTATCATAATTGCAGAGTGTCACATTGTTCTGATGGAGATAGATTTAGACCAATTGTTGATTGCAATTTCTTTATGAAAACAGAGAATGAGCGACAGAGAGTGTGCATTGAAATTCAGCAATGTACATCACTCATCCATCATAATTTAACAAATGGAAAGGCCTCAGACAAGCTGCAATCCGTCATATCTATTTAACTGCACTCCAGAGTGAATTAAATTGTATTTAACAATCTTTATGTTTGGCATGTTAGCGAGAGAAATCATCCTGGCAAAAAATATGTGTTCTCAGAAAAAGTTATTGTAGCCACTTATAAGATTACCTCTTTGAGGTCCTCAACAACATGAAATGCACTTTGCTAGATCAGGGCAGGAAGGTTTTATGGCAATTTAGAAAAATGAAGAATATGCAGTGTAGTGCTATAATTTTCTAAGTCGTAGCCATGCTAGGAAATTGCATGAAGCCAGAGTATGCCAGTGAGTCTTGTACAATGTGTTTATCTTGTCATAATGGTCTGTGAGGTCTTCAGAGTGATAGCTGTCAATAAACTCAAGATTTCTCATTAACCTTGTTTAGTCTTGTTAGGGTCTTATACAGGCATTTAGTGGTGCTGCTGAATATGCCTGAGTTTGTAGGACTGAAATCGGGGTACATTTTGTTCACATAAGGTGCTATGAACATGAAATTCTTACCAATCCAACAACTCATCCAATCCAGACAGGCAAAGAAATCAAACATAACTTTGTGTAATAATGACACAGGAAAAAAGTATTGAACGCGTTTACTGTAATATATTTAATACTCGCCAAAAAAGCCTTTGTTGGCGATTGCAGCAAGAGACGCCTCTTGTATCGAGAAACTAGTCGCATGCATTGCTCAGGTGGGATTTTGGTAAATTCTTCCGCAAAAACCCTCTTCAAATCCAGAAGGTTCTGTGGCCTCCTTCTATGAACTCTTAACTTTAGTTCCTTTCATGGATTTTCTATTGGATTTGGGCCAGGTGATTGGCTGGGCCAAGCAGCTTTATTTTCTGAAACCAATTGAGAGTTTCCTTGGCTGTGTGTTAGGAATCATTGTCTTTCTGAAATATCCACCCTCATTTCATCTTTATCATTTGGTAGATGGCAGCAGATTTTTATCAAGATTGTCGCAGTACATTTGTCCATTCATCCTTCCTTCAATTATATGCAGTTTGCTAGTGTTGTATGCTTAAAGGCAGCCCCACACCATGATGTTCCCACCTCCAAACTTCACTGTTGTTATGGTGTTTTGGAATGATGTGCAGTGGCTTTTTCCCTCCAAACATGGTGTGTATTATGGCATCCAAAGAGTTCAATTTTGTTCTCATCTGACCAGACTACACTCTCCCAGTATTTCACAAGCTTGTCTAAATGATGTTGCGCAAACTTGAAATGCAATGGAGTCTTGCGTGGTGAGTGTGCATACAGCCCATGGAGGTTGAGTCCATTACTTGTTGTTTTCTTTGAAACAATTGTACCTGCTGATTCCAGGTCTGTCTGTCTAGCTCTTCACAGGTGGTCCTTGGCTCTTGAACTTTTCTGATAATTCTTTTCTCTGATCTGTCTGAAATCTTGTGGGGAGAACCTGGTCGGGGCTTTCCTCTTCCGGATTATGGCCACAACAGTGCTCACAGGAACCTTCAGTAGTTTACAGAATCTTCTGTAACCAATTCCCTCAGTACGTTCTGCAATAATAAGGTTGTGAAGGTTTAGAGACAGCTCACTAGTTTTAACCATCATGAGATTTTTCTTATGTGGCACCTTGGTAATGAGACATTTTTTTTATAGGTCATGAGATGAACCAGCTGATAGTTTTTCTAAGTGGCAAGATTGCTTTCTAATTACTGATAGATTTGAGTCAGTGTCATGACTTTCCATGGCTTTTTGCACCTCTTTTCTTTTCATGTGTTCAGTACTTTTTCCTTTGTCATTTCTCATTGTTACACATGGATGTCCATAAATTAAAGGGGATGTATCGCTTCCTTAGTTCGGCTGATTCACACTGCTCTCAGCTTCTCAACTCTGGAAATGCAGGGGAGTTTCTTCCCCTCCCAGCTGGATGACATCATCCCCCTTCACTGCTGGCCTGAGACTCCCCCCCCCCTTCCCCTCTGAATCCACATATCACTGTGTCTCTCCCTATCAGTCTTATTTTATAAGAGCTGTATACATACCACAGGCTGCATTCAATCTAGACTGAGCACTGATCTCTCACAGCTGGAGATGTATTACAGCTTTCTAAGAACGGCACAGATCTGGTTCTATGCAGGAGAGTTAGGAACCGGGACACAACGGATGTTTTCTGATTGTAGAATCTGTTGCAGTCTGTTTCTGCTGGGTGTGGAGACAGAAAATGATACGGCCCTTAACTCTGAGTCAGGCAGGGATCGACACAATTGTGCTGTTTCCTGATTGTGTAAGCCCTTCAGTATAATTCTGTTTCTTCTGCCTGTATAAAATGAAAATGTGAACGGTCCCTTACTCTGAGTGAGAGACACAGCTCCGTGAATTCGACCGGGGGCTGTACAGAATGTAAATGAGCTCTCAGCTAGTGAAATGCAAGGAGGAGGGATCCGGAGGGATTCGACCAGCACTGGATATCAGTGTAAACAAAAACACAAGATAAGGAATACTGTGAATATAAGACAGCTTTGCTAATGAAATCCAATTGCAAAGTTGCTTGTTTTCACTGTCCCCTTATTCTGAAGACCATTTAATGAAATGATAAAACCCCTTTAAGTCTCTGTGAGCTGTGTGGGTTGGATGGATTGTTATTGATCTGGTGAGTTGTTTATGTCAGTAGCACCTTTAGAAATATATTTATAGATAGATACATAGTCAAACGAATCTTGTATAATATGTGAGAATACATAAATGGTAATGGATTATATTGAAGAAAAACCATTGGTTAAAGATAGGCCTACACCGTGTCCTATTTACTGTGAAGTAACAATCCTGGAGCCTCTTTTCTTATAACTCTGTGTTTTATTGTTTCTCTGTTATGCCTTTTAGAAATGTATTGCTCAACCAGTCTGCTGGGTGTTACTGTTCCAGTATACTTAGGGCCACATCCCTGCACACACTTGATAATTCCAGACTATTCTGGAGGATGCCTCCCCCCCAATAGCTTACACCCAGCTGAAGGTTTAGTAATACATTTCTAGAAGGAATAACAGGAACAGTGCAACACAGAGATATAAGAGAAGAGGCTCCAGAAATGTTATTTTACAGGGAGCACAAGGATTGACTGAAACAGACTTGTTAGAAAATGTCACATCTCCTCTTTAACACATTACCGCCTTGTCACATGTTTATTAGTGAAGGGATGACTATCCCAGCTACACAGATGGCTGTGATTGGAGAAAATTATTTTCCATGATTTAACCATTTTAAGCAAAATGATAAAAGGTGTTGTCTCACTACAAGGATTGCTTTTTACGTTAAAGATCTTGCAGAAACAAGTCACTTTGCAATATATGTCCATTAACAGTATCCTACCTATTCCAAAATATCCCCTCTTGTATGGGCTGCATCAGCTCCTTAGGTCGCCATAGCTACAGACCTGTATGATCTCTCCTGATAGGCTGCCAGCACTGGTTGCTATAGCTACAGACCTGGCTTCTACTGCAGTCTAGGAAAAAGCCAGTAAACAGCCCCGGGAATTCAAAATTAAGCCAAGAAAACAGGACTTAGGTAAGATGAATCAATGTAGTGAGACAACCCCTTTAATGGTGCTGGTGTGGACAAAAGTAGGAGGCTCTTTTTCCCTGCCTCTGTTAGCTCTGTTAGACAACTTGATTGCCAGAGCTGACCACATAATTGAGACCGTGTCATGGGGGCCCCCGGTTTGCGGGTGGGCTGGGGCCCCCCCGTGTTTTCCCGCCCCCCCTGCTCCGGGGACAAGTGACGCTGCGGTCCGCATTTCGGGCCGCTGGTGCACTCGCTCCCCCGGGAGCATATACTTACCCAGTCCCTGTGTCTTTTTTCTCCTCTACCGGTCTGTGTGCGCTCTGTCCCTGGGGCCGGGGGGGGCAGTCTCAGATTTAAAGGGGCAGCACGCCAGATCTATTGTGCCAGTGTCAGTACTATCTATCTATCGCTCGATCGATAGATATAACTATATAGATATATATGGATAACAAAAATCCACATTGGCCAGAAATAGAATAAACACCTTTTTTTTAATGTATTTTATTTAATCAAATTACTAAAAAGAAATACATATTTTATACAGGAATTCTCAAATGAAAGGAGAAAACAAAACAATACATTGTCCCGTTGCTTCAGATCTTATAAATTTTAAATGATACCGTGTGGTTGCCCACAAAAGCTGTGATTCATTTCTTAAAAGTAAAATCTCAAATTTTTGTACCTTAAAAAATAAAAAAATTTCTGGCTGACAGAATCGTGGGTGAACATTAAAAAAAATTCTTAAGGGGATTTTTGTACACGGCCTTATTGCTAGAAGCAAATGTAAAAAAACCCCAAATGACTAGAGAGCGAGAACACACCAAGACAGACCCGTGAAAAGGGGATCGTGTGAAATGTTCACTCAAAAATCAAATACAACTGTGATTCTGTATACAAAAGAAACACTTTTCTCCACAGCAGCTTGAAAGCTTCTTCATGTTCTCTGTCATAGATAAAACAGGGGTCTATCAGATAAACCATACAATAGTGGATTCTGTTACAAAAGACAAAATATTTCTACCCGGTGCTTGAAAGCTTCTTCACCCCCTCTCATCAGATAAGAAAGGTCTCTGCGCAAACCCGGGCCAAGCTCTTGCAGGTCTATCTAATAGAAGCTTTTAAGTAACTAAAAGGGAGGGGAAGGCACCTGTAGCTTTTTCGATGCAATATTTTTTTTTCAAAAAAATTTAGAAATGATTAAATACCCATTTTGGGGACCCCGCAACATTACATCGTGGCAAAACCCCTTTAAGTCATGGAGGCCACAATTGGCTTGGTTGCTAACGAGTTAAAGACTGATAAGCAAATGATGTACTGCTTTACTTCAAACTAGAAAGGATTGAGCTCTGTGTATCTCATAGTAGCTTAGGAGGAAGTATGTTCCTGAGAGGAAGTCGCTGTCTGCCTGATTATACTCTATCTGCTGACGTCCACATCATTTCCTATAACTCGTTTTAATGTTTCCCACTGAACTGATTTGTGTTCAAACACAGTGAATGTGAAAACTGTATTGTGTGAAAAAAAAAAACAAGGAATGTCATAGAATTACTAGAACTTGGCACAAGTGATGAAACCATATTACAAGGGTAGAAGCCAAATCAATTGGTCATACCTTTAATAGCCTTTTAATGTCTGTGTGGTCTGCTCCCATTTATCTGGATATTACTTGAAATATTTACATGGTGCAGCTTGGGTCAGCATTGGCTGGTGGTATACTGTGGTTTTACGCTTTTACTGGGCTTTTTTTGGATGTTGAGGCAGTTAGGAGGCCTGAATTTTCTTGTTCTAAAAATTTCTACCCCTAAATTTTCCTTTATATTCCTTTGTTAATATTTTAGTTCTGTGCTAATAGTAATTGCATCTGTTTCCTTGACTTGTTGTGGGAGATTTCCACAGCCGTAGGTCAGAATTGCAGGAAGCCTGACTTATAACACACTGTATTTATAACCTTGATCCCAGTATTTCAGCTATGTATTTGTCTACATCTCTATTCTGTGTTGTACATACAGTACTGTGTCAAAGGTTTAGGGAGTTGTGGATAAAAATGCTGCAAAGTAAGAATGCTTTCAAAAATGGAAGTGTTAATAGTTTATTTTTATTAAAGGGGTTGTCTACTAAAAGGTTTCTTTTTTTTTAAAGACTTAAAGAAAAAAATCACCTTGCAATAGTGCCTTAAAAGGGCCGTATATTTTCCGGGTATCCTTTTGTTGGGCGATCGTCCTCAGGTCACTATTACAGACCTTTCAAACTTCATATAGGCTGCAAGCACTGGTTGCTATAGTGCAGACCCGGGTTTACTGCCCGCCCCAGTTGGAAGCCAGTAAACATGCCCCTGAATTCAAAGTGAAACCAAGAAAAGAGGACTGAGGTGACAGAAATCGATGTAGTGAGACAACCCCTAAAGTGAATAAACAGTAGAGAATCTAAATCGATATTTGGTGTTACCACCTTTTGCCTTCATAAGGGCCGAATCTTCTAGGTAAACTGGCAGACAGTTTTAGAAGAAACTCAGCAGGGAGGTTGTTCCAAACAGCTTAGAGAACTAACTTCAGATCTTCTGTAGATGCTCAAACCAGACAGACTCCATGATGTGGGGCCATACTATCACTTATACTATCACTATGATTGTTCTGTTTTGCATTGGTATATGCTTTTTTTTTGCAGGACACAAAAGTGTGATGTCCCTCACAGAAAGCATGTACATTTAACCAAATAGGACTATTTTGTTTTATTGATGTCTATCGGCTAATCACAGCTACAACGTGGTGTCTGTCAGGGAACTTTTTTTTCACAGTATCCTGTCATATACCTCTAACCTAAAGCATAATGAGGTATGAACCAAGCTTAATTGTGTTGAACTATGGAAGTGCTTCTCCCTTTAAAGGGGTTTTGCCACGATGTAATGTTGACATAGGATCCTCCAAAATGGGTATTTAATCACTTTTCTAAATATATGTGATTACAAAAAGTGAAGCCTGTGAGAGCTACAGCATTGCTCAGTCCCCCTTAGTTACCTGAAAGTTTACATTAGACACGACCAGGACACGGACATGAGCTGATCTGGCCACGCTTGCGTTGTCTGCACTTCTTATCTGATGACAGGGAACATGAATGAGCTTCCAAGGGACTGTCGAGAAAGTGCAGTGTATGAGGCTTTAGGCTGTATAGACAATCCACTGGTTGTCATGTCATTATTTGAATGAACATTGCAGACGCTCCCTTATTTCTCCCTCTGTGCTCCTCACTGCTCAGCCGCCTCCCTTTCCCCTCTGCAGCTTCATGATTTGTTTATATTTTCTCCTGAGCCAGATAAGAGGAAAGCAACTCACTTCGTGGCAAAACTCCTTTATTAAGCCCCACACACTTTTTTGTAGCAGTTTCAAAATGTGACAATAGAAGTGCAAAGAATGCAAAAAGTTGCACATTTTTGTGCATATGTGCAGTTACCCCATATGTGTTATTTTTCTAAAGCAATAAAAGAATACAGTTTGACTATGCACACCAAAAAAACATTTTTTGAAAAAAATAAGTATAGGTGCACACTGGCGAGGCAATAATATACATCTATTCCAGATATCAGCGGCACACTATTAAGTAAGTAAAATTTTCAAAGGTTATTATAAAGGAAATTTTTTGAAAAGACAAGATTACCTCAGCTAAGGAAATATGAAAAACCGCTGGTCATGAGCTGCTTAGTTTTTTGAAAAAAGTGGTTAAATCCAAGACTCTCCCTAATATTGCGTCAAAGGGATCCACCAGCACCAGGTGAGTCCGTAACAGCAAAACCTTATCTCTAGGAAGCATGTTGTATACAAATCACAAGCAACTTAGAGAGACGAAAGAAAAAGCAGACACAGGGATAATCCTGTGACTGTTTCAAAAATCAAACTTTTTGGAATTCGTGGGTGCAAAAAGCCTTCAATAGGCAGCTGAAAGCTCCTCGATACGGGGATCTAAAACACTACAGTATTATTTGACAAGACTATGCACCCCCTAAAAAACCATTTTTTGCGACAAAAATAAGTATAGTGCAACGGCGAGAATAATATACATCTATTCCAGATACAGCGGCACATATAATAAGTAAATTCCTATAGCTTGATGTTACTTAGTTAAAGGGGATTGCCAAGAGACAAGATTCTTACCTTTCAGCTTAGCCCAGGCGATGTCACAAACACACTGAGTCATGAAGTGCGGGGAGAGAGGGAA
The DNA here is from genome assembly GCA_025379985.1 of Phyllomedusa bahiana. Lineage (NCBI taxonomy): Eukaryota > Metazoa > Chordata > Amphibia > Anura > Hylidae > Phyllomedusa > Phyllomedusa bahiana. The sequence goes on along the minus strand of JAODAL010008682.1, from coordinate 80,387 downwards.
GGGAGGGGGAGTGAGAATCCAGGAGCATCTCAACTTAAGAACTAAAACAGTAAACCAGGATTCAATACAGCAAACAGCCAGACTGCACTGTCAGAGAACTTATCTGCTAAGAAGCAAGTAATGTAAACAAATCCGGAGCAGAGACAGAACCACACAGACACACAAGCCAGAGCACAGAGCCCTGCATAAGGATCGTGACATGTTCATCAAATAATCAAACATAACTTGTGAATTCTGTATACAAAAAAACACCTATCTAACACGCACTTGAAAGCTTTCTCAGATAAAGCGGATCTAATAACACTACAGCTAGTTATTCTGTATACAAAAGAAAACATATTTGCTACCCGTGCCTTAAAAGACCATTCATTTTGCCTGTCATCAGATAAGAAGTGATTCACGCAAGCGCGGTCTTTCAGCTCCTGGGTCGTGACTAGGGGAAGCTTTGTGGTAACCAAGGGGGATTGAGAAATGCTGTAGCTCTTCAGAGTTTTCACTTTTTTTTAATCACATATATTTAGAAAAGTGATTAAATACCCATGTTGGAGGTTCCCACGTCAACATTCCACGGTGGCAAAACCCCTTTAATAGTGTGCCGCTGATATTTGGAATAGATGATTTTTCTAAAGCTCCATGTATTTGTTGCCATGTATATGTATTATTTGTGCAATGTATTGGCAGCATCATGGTATAGGGCTACCTAAGGATAGAAATTATTATGTTCATGAGCTGTTGTTATTTTGCTTCTACAAAGATGTAGTGATGTGGTCTAGTTTTCTGTCATTGTCAGCCATACTTTACATACAAATGCACAGCAGCTCCCTGTGATGCTGAAGGCTGTAGCAGTATCCCTGATGGAGGAGTATTTTTGAAGGCTTAACTACTTCTGTGCCCGAAACTCACAAAAACGATGCACTCAGTTGACAGGAACAAAGTGCAGTGAAGGCCAAAATGCCTTGTGGTTTTGTTCTTCATTAGGTGCCTTAGTACAAGAAATGCATAAAGTTAATCAGTCATTAATTGACTATAAAGAGCTGAGGAATTCTTAGCAACCATCCAGTAAGCCGTGGCTATGCCAAGCTCGCCCTGCCAAGTTTAACAATGCATCCTGCCTGTGAGCTCAGACAGAATGTCAAACTAGCTGACTCCAGAATACTTTGACAATTTGGAGTAGTGTGTTTTTGTATTTTATTTCATTATCCTTTATGAATTCAATGAGCAGCCACTAATTGCCTCCCTTGAAATAGGACATCTTATTTTGTAACTTAGAGCTTCAGTGCCCAAAAATAATGAACATATTTTTTTTATGTTTCGCCTTCACGTTTTTGATGAAGAAAACCCTAAAGAAACCACAACCATAATGGTACCTAGTACATAAACAAAAGTGCCTTTCAAAGTGGTTTTCAGAGATTTTTGGAAACTCTTGTACTGGTTTAGAATGAAGAAAAAAAAAAAAAGTATTTACCTCTACTGCTGATCATCGTCGCTGGAGCACCAGTGACTCCTAGTAGTCATGTGTATCGCCCACGTGACTGTGCAATCATTTGCCTCAGCAGTCATGTGCCACATATTAGAAGCGACGACTGAGGCCAGTAATTGAATGCATGGTCATATCATTTAAAGAGAACCTGTCACACAGGTTATGCCCCCCTTGCTGAGGACAGAACAAGCTAGTGACAGACATGCTGTTTCCAGCGCTGTGTCCCTTATTCTGTAAGATGCTGTAGTTTTCATGTATTTAATGCTGAAATCTGCCGTTTTCAGCCAGAAGAGTCATTCGAAGAGTCATTGAGTCAGTTTTTTTCAAACTCCGCCCATCTGAGGCTAGCCCTGCCCACCTCAACTGATAACCCTATTACTTTGAATAGGTAGAACTGCCCACTGATAGTTATTCACATGTTTCTAACACCTACTCATGGATAAGATTTGAGGGGTAAATGCTCTAAAACTACAGCATCTTACAGAATAAGGGACACCGCGCTGGAAACAGCATGTCTGTCACTAGCTTGTTCTGTCCTCAGCAAGGGGGGCATAACCTGTGTGACAGGTTCCCTTTAAGTTCTAGTGGACTTGTGGGAGACACTAGTGGGAGAGGTAAACTTTTTTTTTTTGCAACAATTATACCACAATTGCCCACATAACAGTACCCATTTTATAAATTCTATAATAATGTGGTCTATTTTGTCATCATTACTACCCATATAGAACCCTCTGCTACTGTTATTCTGCATCTGGTATTGACTGATGATGTATTTCTTCTTTCTTCATCTTTAATGAGCAGCTTGCTGATCACATGTATCACATGTGGACTATTCTATTACAAACACCATTGTGTACAGGGCCCATGTGATAATAGTGTAAAGTAATTAGTCTCTCAAGATTGGTTAAAATGAAATAAAACGTCTGGGACTGTAGCACAGTTCCACTTCCAGAGTTTGGTTTATTCTAAAAATAATAAAGTCCCACTCCTCGTGATTACCAATCATTTTGTATCCTTAAATAATTGATTTCCTTTGCCACCGGCACTGGCACATCTTGCCGTTTTTGGCTATATATGGATGTACTCACATTATATGGTTATATTGTCTTCATTTGCAATTGCTAGACGTTAGGTGCTCACGTATGTTATTTAGTGATAATCAGTCTTGGAGAAAAGTAAATTAGGGACAGATTGTCAATATTTCAGAAGTATTTATTATAATTATCAGTTTTTATTATAATGTTTTATACAGAATACATTTTGGAAAGAAAACAATACACCAGATTGAATATGTATATGTGTATATGCAATCAGTCGAATTTACCCCATCTCTGTTAGCTTACAGAGGACCTGTGACCTCTCCGGACTCAGATTTGGTAAATACTTGTGTACTCGTAGAATAACAATTCTGAAGCAGCTTTCCTAAAAGCTCTGTGTTTCGTAGTATTCCTTGTAGAAATTCATTACCCATCTGTCAGCTAGGTGGTACCGATTGGTCCCTGCACAGTGGGACATTGTCCTATCAGTACTGACAGAAGCACTGTGTACAGGGACAACCCTATTTTTAAAGCTGGAATGGTAACACCCAGTTGACTGATTTAGCAATACATTTTTAGAAGGAATAACAGAATTGTTATTTTATAGGGAACACAAGGATTTACTAAAACAGATTTCTTAGGAGATGTCACGGGTTTTCTTTAAAGTGGCTTTTCAGGTTCTTTAAAAAATTGTACCAACTAATACCTAATATTTATCATTTTTCCAGTATGACATTTTTTTACCTGCCCAACAGTGCTGGGGGGAGCTAAGGGTGACTATGTTTTGTGTTGGACACCCAGAAGTGCTGGGCAGCCCGCCTAATCTGTTAGTATGGGCGTCACTTAGAGGCTGTAAGCCTGCATGGTGCACCACACGTTTGCACCCTTATGTATTGCTTTATCTTTATGCAATTGTAATACTGGCAACCACCCCCCTCATGGCCTGAGGATGTGTGAGTGGTTGTTTAATAGGTATTTTTGCATTTCTGCAGTCTCTCCATGCATTATACTGTGGTTTTCCTGCATGCTGGTGTGAACAGGTACCAAGCTAATGTGCAGTCTGTATCATTTAAGTGTTCCCTTAGCTGTGGGATCTTTGAGTTGTTAGGCCATGTTCACACGGCTTATTTGGGCGCGGATTGGAGCCGTACTGCGCGCCGGATTTGCGCTGCAGTATGGCTCCAATCCGTCGCAGTAATTACGGTAATGCACAGTTCTCATAGAGAACTATGGATTCCGTCGCTCCTCTCCGCTCGGCGAATCCGCCGCGGGGGGAGAAAGTGACATGCACATTATCCAGGCGCAATACGCGCCGTGGATAATGAAAGCCGATGGGGCCGGCGGGCAGCTCCCCCGCCGCGCCCCCGCACCCGCCCCTTATTCCCGCCGTAATTGCGAGAGAAATCCGGCTCGCAATTACGGCTTGAATAAGCCGTGTGAACCGGGCCTTATTCAGCAATCAGCTGCACCTGTCAGCTTTTTTTTCCCAGGAGCATATAAGGCTAGAGATGCCTGCTCCTGGGCCCAGGTTAGTCCAGCCATTGAGCTGTGAGCACGGCGCAAAATGGTAGTGTTTTCCCTGAATAAAATTGCCAAAAGGGAGGAAATCCCTGACCGCTTGGTTTTAGCGATGATGCCCATATATTCACGTGACCGCTGCTTTGGTCACTGGACACAGTGGCCTCCTTACTATATCATTCCCTTAGCCAAGTACACAAAGGCCGGTGGGGTACATGACTGCTGGGGCTCTAAATTCACAAGGTTTGTCATGTGAGTAATGCATATCTTACTCTATAGCATTTATTCCTTCAGCATTTTTTTCAGAAAACTCCTTTAAACTCAGAGAGCGCTGTCCTGCCTGATTTTTCACACTGGAGGATTGAAGCGACACTTACCTCATGGAAGCATTTCAATTAAACACAATTGTGATACCTAAAATGAGTGTTCCTTGAATATCTGATCATGGAAGCCATCTACTGGGACCTCTATTCATTAGCGCACACAGCTGCTTCATATTATCCTGCATATATAGCCATCTCTCCCCCAGGATCAACCCACCTGGCACCCCAATCCTTGGATTTGGCAGTGCTTCGCTTCCCATTTATTGGTTATTTATGAACTGTACAATTCATATGCATACATGATAGAAAACCTTAATGTAATACATTTTCTCCTCTCATGATCTACGGTCTCAGTGGTTTATATAACACTATTTCATATAGATTTTTGATATACAAATTTATCTCTTAACACTCGGCTTTAAAAAAAAAATCTATGACAGTAAACAGCAAAGTAAAAAAAAAAATTCCAGAGGAATTGAACATTTTTCATTATAAATAATGTGCATTCTTTCAGCCACTAAAAAGCTGCCGTTTGTCTAATAGAACGGGCGATTGTTTTGAGGCATCTGCAGTGCTCATCAGGCAAATGGAAAAGATTAGTCATTAAATCAAGCTTCAAACTTTTTTATTTTCTCACAATCAATGGAAAAGCAATGCACTTGGATTTCTAATGTTATTGAGATTGGCTTTTTAAATCCTTTCTGGAGTTCAAAGCTTGGAACAGACAGTATGTACAAGCAATTCACAGCGGAGAGCCTTCTTAGTAGGGGCTTGTGATAAATAAGTGAAATTGGGTTTGACTGAAATGGCCCAGCAGTCCCTCATGGACTTAACAGGAAGATTTCAGCTCAAAAAAAGGCAGTAGTTAGGGGAGGCTTCAGACGCTGGCTTTAAATTACCTGAGATTGCTTTGTGCTTTTTGTCTTAGGAGACACATGAACACAAGCTGCTCATTAAATATGTGAATTTATCATAGATGATGATTGAACATCGAGCGCGCTTGTGCTTCTTGGCTTAAACAGTGGCAGTCTCTAAGAAAAGCTAGGTTTTCATTCTCAATGTAACAGCTTAAAGACAGAAAAAGAGGAATGTGAAGGCAAAATGGGCTCCTCAAGGGCTCGATTTGTACTGTTGGGTTGTAGAAGCGGATTGTGTAGCTGCACGACTCCTTTCAGTTCACACAAGTTCGAATAATGTATTATTTTAGCTTTGTTTTCAATGTGTCAAGTTTTGTATTTTCAGTATTGATTTTACTTCAAGCACTGTAGCTGCTAACTTACATCTACTTAGCTGGTATTACTGCTTCTGGTAAACATGCTGGGAATTGTTGTTCCACAGCGTTTAGAAATGTCAGTTTACATGAGTGCTGTAGCTTAGTAATGAACTATTTATACCGTTTTTATACCTATTCGTAGTTTGAAGAAAAAAATATGTGGAAACTAGGGAGAGCAGGGGAAAGGACATCACATGCTGGGGCTGCTCTCCTGAGACCTGCCTTGTGTAGATGGACTGTCTTGATGACCATCAACATGGCAGCCCACTTATCTTTCCACTGACAAAGTTACACAGAGGGTAGCATTTTTAGAGAACGTGCCTTCCCTGCTGGCCACTATTGGCCACTGCTATGTGGCCAAAAACCGGACTTACTTAAAGGGGTTGTCTCACTACACTAATACATCCTGTTTTCTTGGTTTCATTTTGAATTCAGGGGCGTGTTTACTGGCTTCCACTAGGCTGCAGTAGAAGCCAGGTCTGTAGCTATAGCAACCAGTGCTGGCAGCTTATCATGAGAGATCAAACAGGTCTGTAGCTATAGCAACCTGAGGAGCTGATGCAGCCCATACAAGAGGGGACATCTCAGAATAGGTAGGATACTGTTAATGGGCACATATTGCTTAGTGACTTGTGTTTGCAAGCTCTTTAACATAAAAAGCAATCCTTGTAGTGAGACAACCCCTTTAACATTTTACCACAGATGTTTTTAAATGCTTATTAATGTGCATAGAAATTTTACAATTAAGACTTATTTTCCATCAAAAACTGTGCAAACTATAAGTTATTGTTGGGATTAAACAGCCTAAATTTATACACCCTATGTGGCAATTCTGAATGAACTGAAGGGTGGTGGGGCTTCACTGTTCAGAACTCTCTTTTCTCGGCCACAGCATCTTTACTTCTAGGAATCTCTTATGCCTTACATAAATAACCTAAAGGGGTTTTGCCACAAAGTAAAATTGACGTGGGAAGTTAGTAAATTAAATAATAAACATTTTCACCATTCATCATTATTAAAAATTCTGCACCGTTTTAATCTTAGCTGCTCCTTTAGTGATCTATTGTTTACAGCTCGTCTCCAGGGGATACGACCAGGGCTGAGAGCTTGTCAGTCCTGGTCCCACATGCTCAGACATCACCTTTCCTCTCAGGCAGCTACTGAGTGTCCAAACCCCAGGTGCTGTTATTCTACTCCTGTCCCCTGTGCTCCTTAGTAATTAGTCAAACAGTGCAAATAAATAAAAAAGAAACCTCATTGAGGTCTGTGCATTAATAAAGAGAAATAAAATCCACAGTTTGGTTCCTGCAGGAATTTGAACCAAGGACCCTTGTGCCTGGAGGCAAAAGTTTTACCTCTGAGCTACATTGTAGTTAGTTAGTGTTCTACACATAAACAGACCGTTCTTTCACTAGAGAGAGGAAAGGCATGGCGATGTCATCCTGCTGGGTCACATGATAAGCAATTCAAACAAATCACACACGCCCCCTTCTGGGCACACAGAGCTGAAGAGCTGGATACAGGAGGTATGAAATTAGATTGTGGCAAAACCCCTTTAATGGGGTAGGTATATCAGTACTGTCTAATACACAGACAGTGTGAACGTAGACTAAACAGTTTTACAGTGCACCACATTTATTATAGTGTTGATAAATTTGGCACATGTTAGAACTTTCTAGACTAATTTTATACCTTCTATTAGTTGCATTTTTTATACCTTGTATTAGGTGCATCTTTTTGGTGCATTGCACTCAAAGCCATGCCTCTTTCAGTGAAGCCACACGCACTTTTACAGAGGCCATGCCCTCATTGTCAAACAAGGCACAGAAGTGTCTAGTAAACTGTCTAAAACACATAACAAATGTTTTTGGCACAAATGCCATAATAAATGGACACTGTGTAATGCTTAAAGAGGTATTCCCAAATTGGCATTTATCATGTATTCACAGCAAAGGTGACAAATGTCTTATCACTGGGGGTCTGAGCACTGTACTCAACTACCATTTATCATTCCTACAGCCTTTGGATGGCGCAATGGCATGCATGTTTGACTGCTACATTCAAGCTCCTCCTCATTCTGGGTGGAGGAATAGAGGACTAGGTGCCCCTATTCTAGTGATAGTTGGGACCCATAGCGATCAGCCATGTATCACCTATCCTTTAACTAGGTAATATGTCAATGACAAATGTCAGTTGTGGGTATACCGCTTTAATTTCCTATCTGGGACACTATGGGCGACATGTTTGATCTAGGCGCAAAGAGGCCAGTTCTTAATGGCTTTAAAGCAGTGTAGAATGCACCAGAATGTATGGACCTGTTCTACTGTGGGTCATAGATTTGGCACTTTCTAGTTCCACCACGACAACTCAGGCCCAGGTAGACCACTTTTAACACATCTTAGGCACATTACAAAGTGCCACGGGTGTAGCAAAATGCGCCTAATTTTGGAGTGCGCTTGCTCATACATCGAGAGAACAGGACTGCAGCAGTTTTTGGGCTGAAAGGACACCAGAATACTGGTGCAGCCCCGTATATACATGTCGCCCTGTGTGACCAGCTCATTTTCCATATAACCTTTTAAAACCGGGGGATTAGATAAGGTGGACAGTTCTTTTAACAGGCATTCACAAACCATGCCAATTTGATATAAAGCCAACTGTGACCACTATGGGTGCTCCTGTCCTTAGAGTATGTGCACGTGTGGCAGATTGGTTGTATAAATTTTGCAACTATAAATTCATTGGATATATTCGAATCAGGTTGTTTGTAAATCAGTTACATAGATTCTTGCAAGCCCCATTCAGATGGCTCAAACATATCTGCCATATAGGAACATACCCTTACATGAATCTCTCCTGCCCCTTTTAGTACAGTTCTCTGCTATCCTGAAGGGCACACACTTACGGTAATGCCATGCACATAAAGCCTCACTGTATAGTGCCTAGGAGCAATGAAATTCAATACTCTAAACAGTGGTGTAATATGAAAGCTATGACCTCTGTAGTAATTTCAAGCCCTCTTTGTCACTTCATTGTATAATGCCTAGGAGCAATGCAATTCAATACTCTAAACCAGGGGTGTCAAACTGCCGACCCTCCAGCTGTTGGGAAACTACAACTCCCATCATGCCCACTGTTATAGATTATACAAATGCATGATGGGAGTTGTAGTTTCCCAACAGCTGGAGGGTCGGCAGTTTGACACCTGTGTTCTAAACAGTGGTGTAATATGAAAGCTATGACCCCTGTAGTAATTTCAAATCCTCTTTGTGACCGTTGCCCTTTTCCAATAATCTTTAGCATTTTTTATGGTGGTCTGGAGTCATTTGTTACTAATTATAATGAATTTAAGGATAAAAAGTTGGACTGCACCTTATAAAAACAAGGAGAAAAAGCTGCTAACAGTACTTTATATAGCACCCTACCTCTAAAAAGATGCAGTCTCTAGCTGCCGCATATGTGGGAGAAAATTAGAGGCATTAAATGAGGAAAATCAATATGCTGTATAATATAGTGGAAATAGCAGGAGAGCAGGAGTGAGGGCAAGTGCAGGGAAGGTTAACAAAAGCTACTTACTGTGCCCAGGTAATTGGGGCAGAGAAATACTAAGCCATGGGCCATACAAATCAAAATTAAATGAGCAACAAAGATGACAATTATTCTCCCCATATGACTCCTATTATACAGCCTTTTAATTGCATTGTTTGAAGGCTTCTGAATCACTTTATGATAGTTTTCAGAACATTATTCCATGGATACACAGACTTGAACAAGTTTCTTCTGTGAGTTAGAATTACTTTTTTAAGTTTAAAGCTAGATTTATTTTATGTCTTTAGATATCCAATTACATTCTAAATTGATTCTAATGGAATTTTGCTAAAATCTTTTTGTTTGAGACGGAGTTAGCAGGCAAAAATAAATTTGGGTTGGGTTTTATGAAAATGTTGCATATAGTTGGAAGTATGTGTTACTTCTCAATAATCTGGAAAAAATGAAGGAAATTTTGCTGCATTGTAAAGCTTTGTTCACATGGTCAATCGATCAGTGATAGCCTTTGGACTCTTCTTTTTTTATGCATCCAAAAACAACAGCTAAAAAAAAATTTGTGCTTGAGAGATAAAAACACAAGCGTTTGTCTCTCTTCATTCGCTTCAATAGGGTATCTGCTTTAAATATCCCATTAATGTTTGTCATGGGATTACCCTTCCTGGGTCCTATTCACATCACATTTAGTGGCTCCATTGCCACTTTATGTCGAGATACCATTAAAAAGGTATCCATATGGCATAGGTGTCTCAATTGTATGCTTTTCATGTACTGGACACAAAAGTGGGCCTAGGGCCTTAAACAAATTACCATATTATGTAGTTGGAGCAGATGGAGGTACAATAAAGGCACCTCTATGAATGTCCCAATAAATATAAAATGGAGCAGTAACATAGTCATATGTATGAGGCTCTAGGTTGCTTTCAGACAGTAGGGCCACAAACGGGCTCAGGAGTTCTTCAAGAATGGAATACCTTTATATATAGAAAGTCCAATGGAACAGGATATACGTATTTTTCTGTCAGAATTTAAGTTTCAGCAAAAATAAAAACTTATGTATGCCTCCTTACTATAGTTAGTACGGTTGCAAAAAAGACGTGTCCATCAAGCTCAACCAAGGGTGGGTAAAATGTGGTTGAAGGGAGGGAGACCAGGAGTTCAAGCCCAGCCTCCCCACTGGTTATTGCCCTGTGACCCACAAGGCAAGAACCAATCCGCTCCGGGGGAGACCCTATCTCTGACCACAGAACCGTCACCAGCTAGGATCCAGAATTTTACATAGCTACATATGCATTCATATTCTTTAATTTCAGGTAAGTATCTAAGCCTTTCATGAAACTCTACAGTTCCTGCTGTGACCACCTCCTCAGGCAGGCTATTCCACAGATTCACAGTTGCTTGTGTAGCTGGAACAAATGAAGATACATTGAGAGCATCTCTATGAGTGTCGTAATAGATGCACATGACCATGTTATTGTTCCATTTTGTATGAGGCCTTAGACATTGCCCATGCTTTGCATTTTTATTTTGAGGTTTTTGTAGCAGCAATAATAGATCCAAAAAGAGCTTGACCCTAGACAGCGCCTATCTATGGCTATCCATGACCAAAGTACCCACACCCACTTGACTTCCCTTTTCAAAGAAGACACTGAGACATGGGTTGGATGAACTGGCCCCAGCAGCCATTTTATTTTCACAAAAAAAGTAACAAAATACCTTACAGACAATGGGTATTGAAGAACTCTGAAATACCCATTTTCCATTATCCCTTCCCCAAAAACCTATCTGACACTATCCCTAACTAAACTTGGGGCTGAGGTCCTTGGAGCTATGATTTTCCAAACAACCATGGTCTGGCGAATTCCTCCTCCTTCTCTCTCAGCCATGCCCCCAACCGTCAACCCCGGGGTTTTTTGGTGCACCCAAAAAACCACCTCTGGCGGTAACATTCTTGCGCTCCCAAGGCCTCTGCCCTGTGGAGCCCCAACCTTCGCCAAACCTGGTCACTCAACCACTGGGAGCCAAGCGGAGCCTGACTCCCCCACTAATTTTTACCACCTCCAAAGGGCCCCAAAAACCGCCCGGCACTGCGACAATTACTCCTTCTCCTGCTGCCTGCATCCCCAAACCCCCCCCCCTCAACAAAAAAAGGGGGGGGGGGACAGATTTAAGTCTCCCCACTAATGCCAGGGCCCGCGGGGGGCCCCCTTAACCCCGGCCCCCCCATTGCCTCCCTTGCTCCCCCTACTAAACAGGGGCGCCGGGAAAAGGGATGCGGGCCCCCTTCGGCCCCTCCCGTTCCCGGCAGCGAATTAAATCTCCACCCACTGCAGAGCCTTTTGGTTAGGGGGGCCCCCCCTAGGGTAAGGCATGGGCCGGCCCTTTTATTTTCCCCTCTTTCCTTTGGCTCTACTTCTGCAAACAAAAGTTGCATCAAAACTGCAAGGTATGAAGTGGACGTAAATACAGTCACTCTCCTTGTGAATGGACTCTCTCTTCTAATAGAAATGCTTCAGGGAATCCCTGATCTTTCAGACCTCTAGTACATAAGTGATAGTAGCCTTCACTTTAAGAAAGAGGTTTCCAGTCCTTTCAGAACACAAATAACTGTGAATTATTGAACATATTTCATAATTTACAGCCCTCGGAGGACTGACAATTCATGCTGGAACATTTCAATAGTTATGCCCATTCTGTACTATAAATAACAGCCTACAAAATGCATCTGAAAATTACTAAACAGAAAAGGGGTTCTAACTGCATGTTTGTGCTTTGTGGAAGAATGTGGAGGATGAAAAAGGGTTAAAATAGTTTGAGTTTATTTTAGGTCTGCCACTTGCACTCTTTACCAGGGGCAGTCTCTAGTTAGAGAAGACTAAAAATTTCCCCCGTGTATGATTTATGTAGATGGTTACTAAAATGAGTACTCTCCATTGCACTGAGCATTTTTGAGATTGGAACAGCATCTCGTTTGGACGTACAATTGAAGTGGCCATTAAATAATTAAGACATAAAGGAGTTAATATGACTAAGGGTTAGTATGTTGGTGTCCAAAATGTTGTGAAGGGGTTTTTTTTTTGCCTGTTATGACTCAATCGTATAATTGGAAAAATAAAAACTCCCCTATTTTTAATCTTTTTTGCCAACAAGGGATTTTTTTGTTTGAAAATGTTTAAAAAAAGGGCTTAAACCAGTATACTAATTTTCACTCATAAATCACCACCACAAGGTGCTTGGACCGTCTACAGGAAGTCCAATCGCTGAATAGTTACTTAATGCACCAAAAACACAACAACAATTTGGCAGGGAGAAGGTGCTCCTTTAAATATCCACAGGTAGCAGGAGATATGTTCAGGGAGGCTGGATGTGGCATGCTGATCCCTTTTAAGGGGTTTTGCCACAAAGTAAAATTGATGTGGGAAGCTTGCGAATTAAATAATAAACATTTTCACCATTCATCATTATTAAAATTTTGGACCTTTTTTGTTTTTTTGCTGTCTTTTTTTGATCCATTGTGTACACCCTTTTCTTCAGGGGATATTTTCAGGGTGAGGCTCCCAGTCCCGGGTCAGACACACCTCCTCTCAGGCGCTACTGATGTTTCCCCTACTCCTTTTTTCTCTGACCCCTTGTAATTAGTCAAACATGCAAAAATTTTTTAAAAAAAAACCTCAATCGGTTTGTGCATTGATAAATAAAAAAAAAATCCACAATTTGGTTCCTGCGGGATTTTAACCTTGGACCCCCGTGCTGTGAGGGAAAACTTTACCTCTGAGCTCATTGTATTTACAGTTTAGACATAAACATTCCTTTTTTGACTAGAGGCGTAAAAGGTGGTGTGTCCCTGTTGGGTACTTTATATACAATTTAAAAAATTAAAACACCCCCCTTTGAGCCACAGGCGAAAGGCTGGATTTAAAGGTATAAAGAGGTTGTGACAAAACCCTTTCAAATCACTGAGATGGAGTAGACACGCCCCGTAGGGGAGCCATAACAGGGAAACTGGGAAAGCGGGGGAAAGGGGATGGCACCAGGCATGACTGTAAGTTACACGAGTGCACCTGCAGCTTGGCATATGGGCCCCAGTGGGACTCGTGAGAAGTATATTCATGCCCAAAGTAAAATCTTACATCTGTTTCACACATTAATACACAACTATGCATTTTCTTCTTCTTAAGGGCAGAAGTGGTTAGACTAATAGCAGACTATGCTATTTTTCTCATGTTGAAACATGAGGAAACTCCAGGCAAGAAAAAAAATCAGCTTTTAATTAGGCTCCACGTTCATCTCCAAAGTCTTACCTACCATAGGTTTGTAACTTTGGGTATCTGTAACCGTGTTTGAGCATTCTGGGGTCTGCATGTATTCCAATGGTTGTGGAGGGATTATTTTATGTGCAGATACCCAAGTGGCCCGTGATGAGTTTATGGTAAGTAAGCTGAATAGGATTTTTTTGGGATAAACCCCCTTTAAAATTTCCCCACCGAAATGTTTTCCCGGAAAACCCTTTTAAAATGGAACTTCCATTTTATACATTTGACAATCCCTGTATATCATTGCTAAAACGGAACTGAAAATTGGGCTTACCTTATCCTGACTTCAAATACATTTATACATCAGCTCTGTTCACTAGATGCTGCCAACACCTAGAAAGCCAGATAGGTGATTTTAGACTTTTGCTTTCCCTTATGGGCAATGAAGAAAAGTGATATTTTATAGCAGAGAGACACCCTCTGTTGTTAAGTTGTATTTACATGGTAAGTAGGATTTATAGATGTGAGGTGGGGCCTGTAAAAAGTGGGTATGTAAAGAGATGTGGCTTGAATAAAATTCTGCCGCTTGTGAATCTCTGAAGACAATCTTCAAAATTTGGCAATTACGGACCATACGTGTTCGGGTGCTGGTCTACAAGTGACTGCACGAGGATGTTTCCGAACATTCTGAAGCTGCAGAGATAAAACAGTAGTGGAAAGCCAGCTTTCAGTGATAGCCGGACACTCCAGAGAAACATCAAGCATGTTTTATAACCATCCCAGCCTTCCCCCAATCATTGTGCGGTATGTATGCAGCTTAGTATAGGAGAAGGAGCGGGCACCACTACTATATTACCAGAGTGAAAATTTACATGTCAGATTAAACCATATAAACCACCCAAAAAAAGGGGATATGGGACCATCCTTCTTACTGCTTTGGAACAGATCTGGTGTTGGAAGAGGAAGGGTCGTCTTTGCAGTTTTTTGCTCAACTTTATTTGTTGTTGCGGTATAACTCATTATTAAAGCAGACTTTACAAGTAAACCCATTACCCCTGAGGAAACCACAGTGGTGCATCAATACGTGTTGTGACTTCTCTACCGACATGTACATGGATTGATACTGGTGAAATAACACTTTTCCTTATTATCTGTTTTGCATCTTATAATATCTAGCTTTTTGACATTGCAATATTGGTGATGGACTATTATTACAAATTAGGTGTCACTCAAAACATATATTTCTTGCATCACATGTATTGTTTAGTTTCTTATATGATTATGGAGTGTTTTTAGTGGTTTTAATTGATATGGTCTGTTTTTTTTTACTATTTGCATTTTCATGAATACTATATTTTAATGGAGATGCAATCTTCTATTATGTCTCCTTTCTTTTTGGCTACGCTGCTTAGAAGGCAGCCTTCAGGCTTCCAGCTTCCGTCTATGGTGGTCACATGATGGCCGGGGCAGGTAACTCCAGGAGCTGCAGGGTCCACACTTCAGCTCCACAGTTAGTTCTGGGAGCTGTATTCTCCCTGTAACTGGAGTTAATATATCAGCCCCAGTTACAAGGAGAGTCAGCAATAACAATAAAAAAGGAATCTTTTTCTTACGCTATGGGGAGCAGTATGTCCAAAATAAAAGGGAAATAAAAAAAAATGACTGTTAAAACAGCTACTCTAATCCCCACCCCTGAAGACCCTAAAATTATGTATCACCTACATAAAAATGTCTGTAATGGAAATATGACGAAATAACCAAACTTATTTTAATGACATTTTTTGTGGTTGAGAAAAATAAATCAAACTTAAAAAAAAGACTTTTTTTTATTGGTTTCCTTTGCTCCACAGAAAAAAAGACAGAAAATGAGTACAAAAGATTTTTTTAGTAGGGAAAAGCACTCCGTTGGTAGAATATATATAGGAGGTGCAAGTCAAGGAAAGTAAAAGTCCAAGAATTAGATACATTGACTGCACACTACAAGTGTCTTGTTGAAACACACGAAAAGTATTTTATTCAAGCAATTCACTACAGGCTCCAGTGAAAACAATTAAATGTGACTGTGAAAGACGTTTCGGTCATCCGACCATTTTAAAAAAGTAACAGTGGAAAAAACTGGGCCATGAAAAGAGAAGGGCCGTGGCCCTAATAGATACAGGAGCCAGTCTCTTCATATCCCAACTCTTCCTACTGTGACTTTTTGAAAAAGGTCGGATGACTGAAACGTCTTTCACAGTCACATTTAATTGTTTTCACTAGAAAATGAGTACAGTAACCAAGCGGGAGAAAGGCATATAGCTTTCAAACCCGAATGTTCTAAAAAAAAAAAGCCCAAAAATGGGTCTGTTCAGGAATGTGGGTAAAACAGCCGGGTCAGGAAGTGGCTAATATATTTTGTTAAACATCACTGTGACAGAACAGGTTTTTGTGTGCCGGAGCAGACAGATTGGGGATGTGTTCATTTTCTTGCTGACATATTTTGCAGTTCAGCATCTTTCCCTCAGAATTTGGAAGACACTGAGAAGTGGTATCATTTATGTAACACTTGCAGTTCTCTTAAGGAAATCACGCCAATGAATATGTGACTGGTTGTCAAAGACTCACACAGACACAGTATTTGTCATAATCACATTTGTCTGAGCATCAGCAGGGTAGACAGTACTTAGCTGTCTCTTCATACGCACTCGTGACACTCAACTTGTGGCCTGAGAACTAGCTGAGGCTTTAGTGGGTTTGTCAGCACATCTTGTTTAAATCTACAATACATTTATTAAAATAGCAAAGAACATAATAGAGTATGATACAAATGTCAAGTGTGGAGATTATGTAAAGCAGAGCAATCAAATTGCAGTTGTTGCACAGTACAGTCGAATAGATAATTGAAATGTGGAGTCTGGATCCTAGGAACAACTTCAGTTTGTTATTATTCTTATCCAAATTCCCAATCCTCTTTTCCGTACCAAGAGGATTATGAGTTGCCGCTCACTAGCTGCTCATCTGTAACCTTCTAATGGTGACACACCAAAGTTACTGTTGCTAGAGATTAATCATATTACAAAGATTTAGGTCCTACTTTACCAAATTACAAAACTTTCTTTCTGTAAATTCTTCTTGCCGGCCACATAGTTTGAACATATATCTAAGCTGTCAATAATTAGCAATAAAGTGCATAAACCATATTGAATCAAAATAATGACCAATATTTTGTCTCCAGTTATATGACCACTAAAAACGGCATACCGTAGTTCCCAACAGTCCCTTTGCAACATTTCTACCATATGTATCATATAATGCAAGGCTATGTATCATACAGATGTGTACATGTTTTTTGTGGGATTATATATCCCTAGAGCAATATTACATCAATATTATAAATGGTGATAGAAAGCTGGCTATTTTTTTTAAATATGTTCTTGTTTTTGCTATTTGTTGTGTAATAGGACATTTTAATCTTTTAAGCCACTGGGGTGTAATTGTACATCAGGGGTGTCAAACTCCTTTTCACCAAGAGCCATATCTAAAGCTGTTTGTAACTGTAAGACTGTATAAATGTAAGTAAACCTTAACATATTGTTGAATAGCCTGAGACATCATGTCGCACACCTCATTCATTAATCATGTCCTGAAAATAGCAACAAACACAAGACAAAATGCAAGCATAACCATTCAACCAGTCAATAGAAGGCCTAGATGTCCTCTAAGATTAAATAAGATCAAGCCCCTGCCAGCTCTTTGGCACCAAGCTTCCTACTTTGGAGGGTAGTAGTGTGCGTGGTCACAGTTATGCCACTGTCTGGGAGTTGCTGCACTGATTGGTGAGGAGGTGAGTGCTGGAGCTCCAAATTCAAGATGAAGCCCTGTACTGGTGCTGACACCTCTGCCAAGTGCTGACTGTGTCCTTGGGGAGAGTGGAGAGCTCGTTCTTCTACGTCCTAATCTTCTCCATTTCTGCTCATTGTGCCTTAGCTCTTGCGTGGATTCGGTCTACGGGCCTTGAGTTTGACTTATGTGTTGTACAGAATGGATAACTTTGCATTGCATAAGTTATTTGCATAAGTCCTCATGACATAATTACGTCATGGTGATCATTTGGACACCTTGGACACAGCCAGAGCTCTGTTGTATTGGCTGGCATCAAAGATACTTCCAGTCCTGGTCACTTAACCCCTGCAATTTTGCAGACAGCAGTGGTTGTGGCATCTAGGTGACTCGAAGTGTCCTATTGGCACCTTGCAAACAACATGTTTTTGAGAGAGCTGCTACTTTGCTTTGGCAGCAGGCGTCTAACAAACGCCCCCAGGTCTGTCATGGCTGTTTGACTATAAAACTGCTTCAAAGATGATTAAGGCTCAAGAGTTGTCTCATAGTCAAGAACAGGACAGTAAGGAAAAGAAGGTGAAACATGGAGGAACTCCTTGGGCAAATGGAGAAGATTTGTTTACATATTTCTGTTTTAATTGGAGTATGGGACAAAGTAAGATGAAAGCCAAGGAGGAAGAGATTAAGTGAGTTGCCCTAAAGGGAATGTGTAATCAAAAAATGACTTAATGTTTAACTCATATTTTATGTTAAACACATTTTTTACGATTTTTTTTTTTTTAATTTTCCATATCACTTTCATTATTTTTTAAAAGTTGTAGTTCTCCCTTTGGCCACTAGGCCTAAAAATAGTCTGACATTTCCTGTTCTGTAGAGAGAGATTATCAGCACAAGAAGGGTTAAACTGAATGGAGGCATCAATGTGTATAGATAACACAGGATCCACCACTCACAATATGGGGTGTCGCAGCTCTCCCTCTCCTCCTCCCTGCACACTGCGTTCTTCCCAGGTCATAGAACATGCCTAGAAAACTCTTCTCTAGAAATCAGTAGAACTGATCCATTTCACATGCTCCTATGAGCATGAAGCTGCTGTAAAGCATCTCTCTAAACGCTGTTAAAAGTAGTGCAGGCAAGAATGCTGTCCCTACAATCATATACAGACAACTGAATTGAGAAATCTACAGTCAGAACATAAAAACGGCTAAGAAGAAAAGAATATTGATCAGGGTCTTGTTTTAATAAGTTAAAAAAAAAATTGCCGACAGATTCCCTTTAAAGGGGTTGTCTCACTATAAAGTTTTCAAAATGTAGGGAACACTAAATGAAGACGTTTTCCAAATACATTGCGTTGTTCATCTTTTTTTGTTAAGGAGCTACAAATGATTTTATCACCTGTGCTCTCTCTGGTTTCCCAAGTGACCTACCTGTGTACTCCTTCTCCCCTGCTGTTTTTTCTATCTGATAGCAGGGAGTGACGTCATCACAGAGGTCAGGGCCAGCACTGTGAGAGCTTGTGTGTTATCTGATCTTTCAGCCAAAAGACAGTAATTATTCTACTGTTTACATTAGCTCAGAAGCTTCTCCTGACCTCAGAAAAGGTAATTTAGCTAATCTGGACTAAAACAGAGCGGTCTGAATACACGGAGCTCATATGCTAATTACAGACAGCTTGACCAGGAAGTGACAGAGCAAAGCAGCATTATCTCATTCATGCATCCTATGAAACTTTGAGATGAGACAATCCCTTTAAATATAAAATAAAAAAAATAGACTACAATTGTTTAACCAAGCAAGAAAAAATATATATACAGGCAGTCCCCGACTTACATAGTTCCGACTTACTTCCGACTTAGTCATGCCCCATGATAACTAAGTGCTAGCATGCCACCTAACATGAGATACAGAATGTTAGGTGAAATTTTCTAAAAAAAAAGGGCAAAGACAGCAAAACAAATGTAAAAACTGTTCCCTGAACTATCCGAATCTAAAGATTTTTGTTGCTGGAATTACATTGATTAAATCTACCTGTTCCGACTTACATACAATTTCAACTAAGAACAAACTTACCGTCCCTATCCCGTTTGTAACCCGGGGACTGCCTGTATACTCAATGCCATTCCAGCTCTGAAGCTGCTGGTGGTGTCCTCCAGACAGCTAGAGCCAATCAGTGGCTTCATTGACCATATGCCATTGATTTGGCATCACCGTTCAGGAAGTGAAGGGTGCACGAGTGTTGATGTCAATGCAATGTCAAGTGATCACTGTAGCCCCTGATCACATGCCAGGCGCAGGAGAGTAAAGAGAACACTGGGGAACACCACCGGCAGTACAGAATAGAGTATACATATATTTCATTCTATTAAATAAGTATATTTTATATTTCATTTTTTATATCAATTCGGACAATCCCTTTAAGGGAGGAAGTTCTGGGATTTTTTTATTTTATCATTTTCCATGTTTAATGTTCCTTTGTCCAGAATTTATTGCAGAATAATAAAATGGTTATGGTATTGGTCATTTATAGAGTAATTACACGGATTCCTGACCCTCATTTAATGTCTAGTAAACACAAATGCTGACAGCAGCTTTACGTTTCATAACCACTGGTCCATAGCATGAATGTTACTAAAAATTCTGATAGAAAGGGTGTTTTTTTATTATCCTACAGATCAAAAGGCCTTGAAATATCTCTGAATACATTGTTATTTATGGCTTCTATGTGTATAAACAATGTCACATTGCTTCTCTTCTAGCCCGCATGGGATTTATAACATCGTCAATAAAGCTGCTCAGCCTATTTCCTAATAATAAGAGTTGCTAAATTCATTGAGCCATAATTAATTTTGCAATCTTGGCTTCCCTGTGTTTTCTTATTGCAAAGAAAATGTCAATTCTATTTCATTTCAATGACCTCATAAAATTATAGATTGATTCAGCTTGATGTTCACAGACACCAATAGGGAAATATGAATTTCATTCTGCCTGCTGATTGAGAATCAGCACTTATGACATCTGGCAATGCCATACTCCGATCTACAAAACACTTCACAAATATTCTTTTTTGTTTCATCTTAGTTGCAGTTTATGCTTCTTTGAATGCTTTTTCTAAAGGCATATAAACTTTTTACTGCAATTTGCGTTATCAAAAAGCTTCGTCACAAATCAGCAGTCAACTTGTGAACCGTTCTTTTGAATTTTTTTGGTCACATTTCATATCTTCTTAGACACCTCTAACCTTCATCTGTGGGAAAACTGCATTGCCATATTTTATTTATAGGTCTGAAAGAGGTCTGCCATGTCATTTCTTTGCTTCTATGCTTACAGAAAGAATTCTCTGTCTTCATAAAATTGATTTAAATAAGCAGAAGCTTAAATCTATGTTTGATCCTTTGGGGGTTTCTACACATCTCTTAGCGTACCTGTAACAATATATATTTGTACAAAAAGTGTATAGGAGAAGTGATTATTATAATAGCCCATGTTCAGTTATTTGACAAGAGTTATAAAAAATATGGTGCAAAGAAACATAAAGCATTCGCTATGGTTCTTCTGCTTGAGCCAAATATTGGGATGTAATTTCACTACATAGCTAAATCATGCTTAAAGGGGTTTTCTTACTACAATGATTAGCTCTTAATATGTAGGGAAAGGTAAATGAAGACTGTTTATAAATACAGTGCTTTGTTGATTTGGTCAGGAGATAAAGATTTTATCTCCTCTTCAGATACCACAAGTTTCTATGGTTACGACCATCTCTCTCCACCTCTTCCTGCTCTCTCTTATCTCTCATTGCTCTAAGCTGCTGTCATTCTGACCATGGGGAGTCACACCCTGCTGAGTCTTATCTCTAGTAACAGACTTTGTTTACTTAACTTAATGAGAAGCTTTCACTCTTTTTAGCTCTGCAGCCTTGTGTTCTACACTTTAGAAATCTCTTACACTCATGTTGGTGTAACAGGAAAAGCTAGAAACAGCAGAGCATGTTCTTTATTTATATACCCGCCACACCAAACAGAAGATGAGCTGAACCACTGGGCTCGTCAAACTTCATGATGAAAACACCCCTTGAATGCTTTTTGTTTAGAAAATGATTACAAGCTTATTGGTGTGATTTAATCATACAATCTTTAAACATTCAAAATGCATTCAAAAATGTGTCTGTACAGTTCTAAACAGTGTTGAACTGGCCCACCAGAAAACCACTGGCTACCCACATATCTTCTATGGATGTGAGTGTGTAGCAGGCCCAAAGATCTTCAGTCCAATGCTAACTGTATATAATGCAAGTCGGTGACAAATATTTCTAACCATTGACTTGCATATCATAACCTTCACTAAACTTGTCACTACTTCCTCCACAGACATGTCTGCCCCTCACATCCTGTCTCTTTCCCCCTCCTTGTAGATTTAACCCCGCGGGTGGGGTCCTCCTCCCTCTGTCGTCCCAATTGTCATTACCCTTATCACTGTCCGTTTGACTTATGTTATTATTAACCCCCTCAAGTACAGCGCCCTGGAATTTTAAAGGGGGCTTTAAAATAAATAAAAAAATAATAATACTTTTACATATTATACATTTGGATCCTCTAAGAAGAAAAGTTAGAAAAATGCCTACTTATTGACCGCTATATGCAACCAGTTGTATACTATTTGTATTGAGCCATCATGCTGTTGCATCTCCTATTGGCATAATCCCTCCTGTTGTGTGAGCCTAGCCTTTGAATGTTATACCGTATCTTGCATGAGTTTCTGCCAGTTGCTTACAAATTTCCCGACATTTGTGCATAATAATAAAAAATAACTAATTAATTGGGGGAGTGGAGGGGGTTCATCATTTTGCAAATTCTGTTGCTGCTATATACAGATGTAGCAAAAAAATAAAATTGACATAACATATAATGAAATCAAGAAGAACAGATAACACAGAACGGTGTGATATCCCGGTCAAGCTAAACTTTGCTACATCTGGAGATAACTTTAATATATTGATAATATTTTAATTTATGTGTATGTTTGCTTTCAAAACATGAAACAAGCCCTCATCACCCATCATAAGGATTATCTGCAGTGTCCACATATCGCATGAAAATGGCATTTCTAAAAATCATTCACTGTAACTTTTATAGCACCTCCCCAAGGATACCATAAAATATAACAGACAATACAACGATCCTATCCTGCATCCCATTCTGTGTGGCTGCTTATAATGTGCATTACATATCCACTTGCACTTATCCACCATTATTTGGTTAGTGTTCTGTAAAGTCATTTTCTAAGGTTGAGACAGTTTTCAATTCAATTTACAGTTATAATCACAGCATTTCTGGGCAGGTTTATAATTTATTTAAAACGAAATAAAGCATGACCAACCCAGCTGCTCTGGACACTAAATGGATTTTTTACTATCTACAGTATGCTAAATTAAAGGAAGAAAGTTTTGTATAGTAAACTTGATCTGTAGTCTCTGATGAGCTAATGCTAACACTAATTCTAGTAAGTTAAAAGTTTAATAAGTCTCTTAAAGAAAACCTCTTACAGAAATACAGTTTTCTTTCACTGCACCTCCAACTGAGTGTCAAACATATTCCAAACTTCCTTTATGAATATTGTACTCACTTCACTGCAGTTCTGCCACTTGTTTGCTTCTGGTCAGACACTATTCACCAAAATAATAGAAATATACAATATTCGGGTACTAATATATATCACAGAAAAAAGAAATCCCTAATCTATAAAATTTAAACCTTTATGTCATACATTTAAAATCTCCCACATACAACAATCCCTTTTTGCCGATATCTCAATATACAAAACACAGATATGCAACAGATCACTCATATAGGGTATATATGACCCCATCAGGGGAGCTATGGCAGACCAAAACAGATATGTTGCGCCATGATAGAAGGGCACCCTTCTATCATGGCGCAACATATCTGTTTTGGTCTGCCAGAGCTCCCCTGATGAACCTATGATAGGGGAAACGCGTTGGGAGATTTTTATCTTAAATATATTTTTTGGTTAGACTTTTGGTTAGAGCCTGGTTTGGACATACAGGGGCCACTTTTGAATACTGGGCCCGCTCTTATCAGGGCGAATACCCCGACAAGTGCTCCTTGGTGGCCATAAAAGGGCTCTTTAAAGACGCTTGTATTGGGGATATATTGAGTTAATTCTCTTCGATTTATCTTTATTATGAGAACTGTTGTCCTTGGATTTGTAAGAGGTGAACAAGTATCGTGATTAATAAACTTCCATTTGGTCATATATACCCTATATGAGTGATCTGTTGCATATCTGTGTTTTGTATATTGAGATATCTGGTCAGACACTACCTTGAATTTTGGATTCTCCTTAAGGTGGGAGACCAAAAGTATACAGTCAGGGAAGTTGAAATGGCATCTTCTACTTTATAACTGTGTAGCCGAAGCCTGTCTGGAGTAACTGATATGAGATATTGTGCCCCCTTTGAAGAGCCTGAGTGGAACTGTTCATGCAGTTTCATCAGTAGCATACAGGGGAGACAATTTTCAGAAGTGTGTTTTTTGGTTTTTATATTGAAGCATAGAACCACAAGCATATATGTGGCAAATAAAATCAAGATGGTATTTAATTAATAGTTGTCTTAGGGCATGTCCCCACGGCACCGGTTTACGGCCGGTTTTTAAGACGGGTTGCTGTTTTGCAGACCGTCTGAAAAACTGGCTGCAAACTAACACTTGGGGCCCATATAGAAAACCCGTGCAGCGGGGACTGCTTTTTTCCGAAAAACATTGAACATGTTCATTCTTCCGTCCGGTTTTCGGACAGAATATGAACATATCAATGGGAAGTTCGGGGGGCTCTTCTCTGTGTATCGCGGAGAAAAGCCATCCCTCAGTGGCTGTGTGTACGGCACAAAAACAGGACAAATACCGCTTGGATAAACCAACCGGTATTTGTCCTTTGCCGTGGGGATGAGCCCTTAGGGCTGTTATAAAGTGGTTATGTAATATTACTATGTACTGCATTGGTGTACATCAAGTAATCACAATACACCAGTCATGATAATGATTGATACCTAAAGAGGCAAAGTCCTTCACCAAATAGAGCTAGAAGTATACAGATAGCGAATGATCCACTGACTTTATAGCTTTACGTTTTATACTTGCAGCCCCCGGTAGCTTTCAGTGCCATTAGTTTTGGCACTGATGTACTAATGAATTCCTAGACTGCTAAATGAGTGCTCCCCACTAAGTTCCAAACAGTGAAAAGCACTCAAATTCACAGTCACTGTCAATGGGGCAGTGTCTTTTGCTCACGTGGCCTAAACCTGAACGCTCTCTCCATTCAGAACTCTTTGCTAGAGATTACCCACTTGACATTTTAGGAGTTCATTAGCATATAAGAAAATAAGAGCTAATGAAAGCGAGGGTGGGAGGCCTACAAAAATAAAAATTAAAGCTACTAAGTTAGTAGAGCAGCAGCATCTATAGATGCTGGCAACGACCTTTGTCAGAGGACCTCAAAGGTTCTCTTGAAGGACTGTTTTTTAGTTAACTTGATTTTATTGACTATTCTTGTCAGTAGAGAAAGAAAGAAACACAGATGGTCCCTAATGCCATATGCTACCTACGTAAGCTAAGTTCTCAGTCAGAAAATACAGGCACATAAAAAGGGCTGTAAGAACAAGAGGAAGCTAAAATGTGAACATAGACTAAAGTGCATCCTCTCAACGTGTATTATTTATTCAGTAAAAGTGCCATAAATGAGAAAATCGAGGCAGCAGGACTACTACATTGAAGGTATTTTTTGAAAGCTCACTAAAGTAAAAAGTTTCTAAATGTCTGTAAAGAAAATGATATCAGTAAATGTTATTATATTTATATATATATATCTGTGGTATGTGCTTTGGGTTAAATGCATGAAATTGTGAAATAATATAGCAAATATTACAGTTAAAAATGAACCTCCAGACATCATAATAAGGTGTCCTCTTAAAATCCATTAGTGAGGCACAAGGCCACTTTCCGTGCCTTGAAAACTAAAATGGTCTGTGAAGGGCTGACGGTACAATTGTTCTGATTGCTTAAACTAATGCATTCTTTCCTGCTTGTTCTGTTCACAGGTAGCTGTTCATTCGATGAGCTATTCCAGTCTTGTGGCTATAGTCAGTTGGAACAAAGTGACCTAAGTGGAGCAGGTAAAACCTTTAAGGGGGCCACAAAACAATTTTTGGGATGCCGTCAGGTTTGTGAAAGTGAAACTTTTCCTACTTTGTATTTACTTGTAAAAAATGTTCTTCCTCTTTCTTTCTATACTTATTGTTTGAGTGACAGAAAACCATGGACCTTTTTTACATTTTTTTGTGGCAGATTTAGAGCAAAAATGAGTTAAAGGGGTTTGCTCACTACATTGATTCATTTTACCTCAGTCCTGTTTTCCTGGTTTCATTTTGAATTCGGGGCGAAAAGTGGGCTGCAGTAGAAGCCATTTCTTAGCTGTAAAACCCAGTGCTGGCAGCCAAATCAAGAGAATTGGCAGGTCTTAGCAAAAAGGACCTAGCTGATCAGTCTATACAAGAGGGGATAACTACGAATAGGTAGGACACTGTTAATGACACATTTTGCAAAGGGATTTGTTTTTGCAAGATCTTTAACATAAAAGCAATCTTGTAGTGAGGCAACCCATTTAACTCCTTTTTCACAGCTATTTTTATTTATATATCCACATAACTTTGAACATTTTTTCCTCTAAGTACAAAATCCAAGATATGTCGTAGGAAACAACCTATGCGGCACCATCAGTGGTACCCAAGGAGCTGGCAGGCATGTGTAAGGAGCCTGTATCCAAAGTGCTGCTGTCTCTTTGAAAAACCAGAATTCTACAAATAGCCCCAAAGACCAGGTTTGTTTGTTGAAGCACCAAATGTTTGTTTGCTACATTAACTCCTTATTGCCTCATGACATACTACGTCATGACAACATTAAAGGGGTTTTACCAAGAAATGAGTTCCTTACCTCTTACTGCCAGGAAGAAAAATTAACTCAGCAGCATTTGTCATGGGGACTGGAGAGAGCCAGAAGCGGGGAGCCTCTCAAGTTTACTTACAAAAGACACAGGCTCATTCACGCTTTTCTCCCCCTCCATTGAAAGTTTTTTTCCCATTTCCCTGTCACAGATAAGAAGTGCAGACCCCACAAGCGCGGCCCCGATCAGCTCCGTCCGATCTGTCTAAGAAACTGCAGGGAAACAAGGGCATCTTAGTCAGGCTGTAGCTCTCAAGGCTTCACTTTTTAATGCAAATTTAGAAAATGATTAAATACCCATTTTGGAGGGCCCCCCGCAATTTTTTTTGAAAACCCGGGTTTGGGGGTTTTGGAGCTGTGTCCACTCTAAACCAGGGGGGCACTTGAAACAAAAATGAATCAACCTCGTGACCAGCCATTTTCCCCCTCAGATCAGCTTTGTGTGTCAAGAAGGGAAACCCGTACAGCTCCTTCGGCATCCCCTCCAGATCCCCTTCTTTGATGTTGTTTGGTTCTGACATGTCAAAACAAAATAGCGAATGTCAGAGCTGTGTTATTTTGATCATCTTGCCTCCTGGAAAAAATGGAATATAAAGTGATTAAAAAGGCACATATACTCTAAATTGATACCAACACAATCTACACCTCGCCCTGCAAAAATGAGCCCTTACACAGCTCCAACGATGGAAAAGCAACAAAAGGCGTATTTATTGGTCTCAAAAGGGAAAATTTTTTGATGTTATGCCCCCAGAATAAAGATAACAAGCCATTTTTAAATATCGTGAACTCTTTCAAAACAATATAGTACAATAAATGGTATCACTAAAAAATACAACCCATCCTGCTATAACAAGCCCACATACGGCTATGTTAATGGAAAAAAAAAGTTACAGATCTCGAAAGGCAGAAATGAAAAGCCAAAAATAGGCAGAACATTAAGGGGTTAATTCATTTCTTTAATATCAAAACTACATCTTTGTGCAGATTGGTTCATTTAATGTAATAGCTGTCTGGCTGCCTAGATAGACCGATAGATAAATATTTCCTCAAAGATGTCATTTTATAGGCTTAGAAATGAATGTCTGCAAGTTCAAAAATATTTAGATGAAAAATCAAGGTAATTAGGAATACTCATTACTATGTCCAAGAAAAAAAGGGATTTTAATAAGAATATGAGTAATTCATATCAGATGGAACTTGCAGTGTAAAGTAAATGTCATTGCACCCCCCTTGGCACCAGCATCTGTCACTCAAATATCTGCCACTTCATCAATCTGTCTCATTGAGTACACAGCTTCCCAAAAATAAAAAGTATTACGTGGGAAAAGAAACCTCATGAGTTTGGTATACTTTTCAAAATGGCAAATGGTAGCTTTCTTAGAAAATTGGTTTGTCAAAGAGGAATATGCAGATACACAGGATACAAAGGAGTATGTAAACTATGGGAGCTGGTGGTCTTTGCCCAGTGGCTTCCCTGCATGTACTAGACTACATCTCCCAGCATGTACTAGAGCTACATCTCCCAGCATGTTTAGCTTTTGGAGAACTTCAACAAACAAAATTGGTCTCATATCTGTGAAAATAACAAGTATGGAGCTGTGTCTAATCCAATATGTTATTACACAGTCAAGTCACTTTATTAAGATCACTTCCTACTTTTGACATTGGCAGCATGTATGTAGCCCTTGAAGGAAGTCTTGTGCGGTGAGCAGGCTTGGCGGGTATATAGGCTGTGTCATAGGCTGTCTGCATAAAAATTCTTTATTACTGTCAGAAGGGATTCATTATTGGCTTTGGGACCAATGGTAGCAGTATTTCTGACACTGCACAGTTTGTGAACTGTTCACATTCTGCTGTGATGAAGATATATTAAGGGGACAAATAGTACCATTGCAATTAAGATATGTGGAAACGGAGATGCGCTAGGGCGGACCAAAGCACTTTGGTGGAGCAGCTCACTGCCAAGATGAACTAAGGGGCTACAAACAAAAGTACAGCAAACCTTATGGCGTATGGGGCCCTGAAGCTGATAGAAAGTCACCGCTAATGAAGTTACATCGCCAGAAAAAACTTACATTTTTATAGTAGTATTGGAATTGGACCTCTATTGCTTGGCAAAGGGTTGCCTTTTCTAATGAATCATGTGTTCTGCTTAGTCAAGCGGCTGATTGTTGGAGTGTCAGGCGAGAAATATCAGAGAACAAACAGCCTGCAACCATTGCTGGAAAACCCAAGCTTTATGACCATTATGGTCTGGAGATTGTTTTTGTGGCATTCTCTGTGAACACTCATCCATGTGAAAAGCACACTCGACCAATTTGGCTATGAATCCATCGTTGCAGATCAAGAACACCCATACATGCTGTCTTCTCTGGGGGAAAGGAATGTGCCCTTCCCCTTTAAAAAATTAACGACAGGACACAGGGCCCTAAGAAATGCCGTCATTTTTGGGAAAGGGGGGAGGGACCAGGAAAATCCAAGGGTACCCCCTTTCCCCCCTTATCCCCCCAACTTGGACCCGAATTGACACTGTGGGACCACCTCGAGGGTCATGTTTTTTCCCTCAGTCAACCTCCAGTACAGTGTTTTAAAATCACCATGGTTTCCAAATTTTACCAAAACCAAACCTCCGGGAAACCTTTTTTTAGTCATTCCAAGCTCCGCCCTAATGTTGTCCTTTTCCGCACATGGAAATTTTACCCCTTGATCTTAGCTGGTGGTCGTAATAATGTGACTCAACTGTGTAAAATCAATTAAAACATTGAAATTTGCTGTGTAACCCTCTTTTAAAGAAATTGCCTTTTTTGGACCAAATGATAAATAGGGGTAAGTAGTTACTTGAAATTTTTTTGCCACAGTTTCAGCCTTTTATTGGAAAGGGTGAATGCAAAATTTCAAAAATAGCTAGTTTGCACAGATTTTGGGAATTTACCCAATTTGAAAAATTAATTTGAAATGATTAATTTTTAAAAACCCTTGCTAAAATTTTGTCCTTGAGTTTTTTCCCTCCCTTACACACCTTCTTTCTTAGTGCAATATTTGGGCCCTTAAAATCAAATTTTTGGAATAAAATGCCCGGCTTTCACTCCTTTTTGGCAAAAACCCTATAAAAAAACCCTTTAGTTAGCTAAGCTTTAGGGGAGTACAGATTTTTTTGTGCCTCCGGAAAATTGTAACGTAGGGACTGTATTTTTGAAAAACAGATAAAACCCCTTTGGGGTTGGGGGTTTTTGGTTTACATTAAAAAAAATTTCCCTGGCTTTAAAGAAGAGACCTAAACTTAGTGGTCTTAAATTTTTGCATTCTGGTTTTTCTTCTCCCCCAAAACTGGGGTGCGGGTTTTTGGGCAACGGGTGCCTGAAATAACACGGGGGCCTGGCGGCCAAAATTGGGAGGGGGAAAAAAAAAATCAGTTTGGGCCCATTTTTTTGGGAATGCAGTTTTTTTAATTTTTAATACCGTTCCCTTACGCCATTTTTAAATGACCCCTCATTCTGATTTTAACTCCTTTTTTGCCCCCTGACTTTGAATCCCCCTTCTTTTTTTTTGATATGCCATTTTCTTGGCCCTTGGATTGTTCACTCTTGACCTAAAAACCAGGGCTGTGGAGTGGGAAAGGTTCTTGCCCATTTTGCAGGATTTTGGAGCCCGGTAAAAAAGGGACTGACCCCGGGACCCCCTAAAAAAATTTAAAAATTTTTGGCCCCATTTTATTCGATGAAAAGCAAGAAGAATTGGGCCCGGGCCAGTGCGTTTGGCTCCCAAAATTTTTCAGCCTCATCCCCATGAGGATTGTAATTGATGACATGGAGCAGGCAAAGCACTGCCCCGGGGAAAAAATTTTCCCCGCCCCAATAGCAAACAGATGACCAGTTTTTCAGCAAAATTTTTCACTTCAATTTACAGTTTTTTAAAGTTTTATGGGGTTCAAAAGGGGCGGGACCCGGGTAAATAATTTTACATCAAAAAAAAAAAAAAGGGGTAACAATCTTTTTGGACTTTTGACTTTTCAGGCCCCAAAAATCTCACCTTTCCACAAACCAGCTTTTGTACATGAGACTCCCATCTTTTTTATAGACAATCACCCTCGGCTCATACTTTAACTTTTGCCTGGAATATTTAGCCTACTTATTTTCTGCAATTTTTTCCTCATTTTAACGGCATTGTTACTTTTTTTGCTCCTGGGGGGCCCCGGACAAAAAAAACCTGTTCTCACATTTCGCTAATGGGAAACCGGAAACCCACGCTTTTAACCAGGTCGGAAATGATGGCCCGAAAAAAGGGGAAAAAAAGCCGAAAACTTAAAATTCCTCACAAGAACTTTGGCCGAGTTTCCCCAAAAAGACAAAAAATTTGGGAAAATTTTGGGAAACAAAATGATTTGGGGGGCGATGAATGAAATCAACCCCCGGGTTTTTTAAAGGGGGGGAATGGGAAGAATAAAGGGAAAAAAGAGGGATAATGGATCGAGAACTGGAAGAACTGTCGGGTTTCAGTGGAAGAACCCTGGGGATAGGGGGAGGGGCCCACACCCAAAGATTTTGGGGAGACTTACCGGGTTTTGATGGTGACCTCAATCCCTAGCAAAATGGGGAGTTTTCCCTACAAGATGATTATTTCCAAAAGCTTGGGACTATGGGGAGGAAAGGGGAAACGAAAATATGTCCACAGGACAATGACCTAAGAAAGACGTCAAAAAAAAAAGGGGTCAATAACAATGGGGTTTAAAAGTTACTGTAATGGCCCCACAGTCCCCAAACCTCAACCCAATCCAACACAAAGGCTATGTTCCCCGGGGGCCCCCTTTTTGGGGCGTATTTCGCGGCTACTGCACTTAAAAACCATTGGAAAAATTGCCCCCCCAAAATTTAAACCGGTAACCCCATAGCCCCTCAAAAAAAAACTAGGGCTTAGGGCCCCCCCCTGCCGTACAATAGATCGAATCGTGTAAAGATACAAAG
This sequence comes from Phyllomedusa bahiana, assembly GCA_025379985.1. Taxonomy (NCBI): domain Eukaryota; kingdom Metazoa; phylum Chordata; class Amphibia; order Anura; family Hylidae; genus Phyllomedusa; species Phyllomedusa bahiana. The sequence continues at coordinate 49,166 of JAODAL010008682.1, read as the reverse complement.
ACAAAGCTGAAATTCGTGTGAAGAGTCCGGGGTTTCAGATTTTTGGGCAAGACCTCCCTTGAATCAATCCAGACCCAGAAGGATTCAGGCAGGGGCTGAAAGCAAAATTTTGATTTTTGGGAAAAAACCCGTAACAAGGGAAAGTTGCATTTTTCAGAACAAACCCGCTGCTAATCCCAAAAAATAATGTATGAATGATAGGTAAATATTGTCTAAAAATGATTACCTAAATGTTAAAAAACCCGGGTAGGGGAACGGTGAGATGGGGACCTGAAAGTCAAAAAGTTAAAAAAAATTGTTACCATTTTGTTTTGTCATGTCTTTTAAAAACCTAAATGGGTTTTATTTTTTGGGTATCATAATAAATAAAAAGCCTGATGTTACCTTTTTTAATACATTTAAATTTAATCACTTAAACATGCCCATGTATGGGGGATTTGGAAAGTCGGGAGCCCGGAGTCTGTGTGGGAAAAATTTTGAGGAGTCTGAGTGAGCGGAGCTTTGGCTTACCCACTTCCCCCGCCCTGCTAAAAACGTATGGGCGACATTCAATTTTGGGCCACCCTTTATTTATTTCTTTGTGCAACTCCATATTTTTTAGACATACTTTAACATTTTTAAAAAACCAAAAAGAAAAAGTAGCTTTTAAAAAAACTTAACGTTTTGGGGCCCTGATCCCTTTAAGCAACAAACCCACCCCTCCACATTGGGATAGCCCGGAAAACGCAAGCAGCGAGCGATTGCACACCTGTGCAATATTTCGAAGTAAACACTTCTTTCTCATGTTGGATAAATAGGGACTTTTTTTAGACTCAAATAAAGAATCCACATCTCCAGTGAGAAAATGTACCAGATCATTCTTGGGGACAGTTGTCTTTTTTTTTTTTAATAGTATTTTCACCCAAAAATAAAAAATTGGGTGTAAAAATTTTCCCTAAACCCCAATATAGCAGGAAAAAACTCAAGTCCCCCCATATAAGGATAAAGAAGGGAGCTTCCCAAATTGTATTTTGAAAAAATTTTAAAATTTTTTTTATTAAAAATGAAATTTAAAAAAAATTTAATTTGGAAAAAGAAAAAGTAAAAAAACCCAAAAGGGCCCAAAAGGGAAAAAATGTGCTGAATTATCCTTGGAGGGAATAAAAGATATTTTTTTTAGGGTTTCCGGTTTTTATATTTAAAATGGAAATAAAAAAAAATAAAAACCGTGGGTAAAAAAAAGTAATTGGGTAAAAAAAAGAGTTTTGGGAAAGGGCTGTAATTCTTTTTATGGTACACTTCATTCCGTGAGAGAAAAGAATCTAAAACAAAATCCAGAAAAAACACAATTTTATTGGGGTTTTAAAATGAAATTTTGCCTTTTATTGCCCGAAATAACTATTTTATACAGTAAAAAACAGAAATTAATATTTGGGACAGAAAAACCCTTTTTTTGCAAAATTAAAAGAGGGGTTCAAACATTCCTGTAGTTTTTTGACCCCAAAATTTTCACACACTGCAGCAGGGGTTTTTGGGCCCCCCCCCCCTATAATCTCCCCCCAAACCTTTTTGGGGTTTCGGGGGGTTTTTCCCGGGCTAGAAAAAGGGGTTTCCGGGTTCCTCCGGGGATTCTTGTTTTTTGGGGGGCGGGGTCTGGGGAAAAAACTAAAAGTCCCCTCCAAGGGCCTTTTTAAAGCTTTTTTAGGGGCTCTTCCCCAACGGCCCTTTTTCTGGGACGGGTTGGACCGGACCCGCGCGCCGGGATTTTCGCTGCAGTACGGCTCCCAAAACCCCTCCCCGTAACTACGATTTAACCCACAGTTCTCATAAGAACTATTTGGGTTCCCTGTCCTCCTTCCCCGGCCCCACGAAAACCGCTGCCGGGGGGAGGGTAGGACATCACATTATTTTTGGCGCGTACCCCGCCTAGATAATGAAAAGTCCCATGGGGGCCCGGGAGGCAGCTCCCCTGTCGCGCCCCCTTTTTCCCCCTTAAATTTAAACCGGTTAAATTCGGCGGGTCCGTTCCCCCCAATTACGGGGTTTAATAAGCCGTGTGAACACTTGCCTTTCGGATCCCCTCCCTTTTTTTGCCCTGGCTGTGGGGTTTTTGGGGCCCTTTCCTGCAGGAAGACACAGTCATTGACCTTTTTTTCAATGCTCTTAAAGAGGCAAAGGAGGGTTTTTTTTCCCCCCTCAAAATTTTTGGGGATAACATGGCCCCTCAATACGGTGCAGTCCGTCCCCGTCCCCTTTGCAGAAAAAAACACAACCCAAAATATATGATTTCCCCCCCTCCAGCTTCACCCAGACAGGTTTTTTTTGGGGGTTTGGGCCCCATACTTCTTTTTTTTTCCCAAAAAACAGGGGAGTGTGGATTGAAACCCAAAGTTCTATTTTTTTTTCCTGGGTGACCACATGAACCTTTTCCCATGCCTCCTCTGGATCATCCAGAGAACATTGGGGGAAATTTTCAAACGGGGCTGGGGTAAGTGGGTGGCAGAGCAGGGGGCTTTGCATCTTTTGCCGGGTTTAGGGGCCTTTAAAGTGTATTCTGTAACTAACGGTAATTTTTGAGACTTGGGGGGTTTTCCCGCTCTGGGGCGGCAGGGCCCCCCATTAAATTCTGGGCTGATTCCGACCTTTTTCAGAATCTTTTTAAACCCCCAAGCGAGATCTTTCCCTGGAGCCCAACACTGAGAAAGATTTTTAATTTTCGCCAAAAAAATTTTTGTGCTTCTCACCCAAACCGTTTTCCTAAAGGGCCCCGTAGCCCCCCGGCCCGCCTTTAACCCTTTTACAAATTTTTTCCCGGTGCCTTAGACAGCTCTTTGGCCTATGCCAAAGATAAGAGGTTGGAGGTGTATTGGAATTTTTGTGAACAGGGGTCCTTAAAACAGGTAACGAGTTTTAAAAAAGGGCAATTAAAACCGGTAAAAGGTCCCGACCCAAGGGGGCTTTTTTAAAGAAAAAAAATGTCTGGAGACTTTTTAAATTCTTTCCCCGTTTTTGGGTAGGTGATCCAATATTTTTTTCATGGGGAAAAAAATGTTTAAAATTTTTTATTTAAAATCCCCACAAAAGTGAATTTTTTTGGATTTTTTTTAGATCCCGGTCTCCAAAGTTGAAGTGTACCTAGAAAAAACTTTCCCGGACCCTCCACACTTTTTAAGGGGGGAAAAACTTGCAAAAACAAAACCCGCGATAAAATAAATTATTTTCCCCCCCTTAATTTAAAAATATCCTAAAAAAAAAATTTCCAATTTAAAAAAGCCAAAATTTGAAGGGGAAACCATAGATGTATCAATTTTTTCAATTTCCCACTAAACTATTCCCTCCATACATATAAACAAATACTATTTGACAAGGGCCAATCAAAAACCCAAAATTTATTTTTTTGGTCAGATTTTTATGCCCATTCAGTATTTAGAATCTTTTCAAAAAATATCCAACGTAAACCCATCCCTTTTAGACTTTCAATAGGGGGAAAATTTTTAGCATAGTCTACAAGCTCGGATTTAAAGGTCGGATTTCAAAACCCGAACTTTTGATCCCTAAAAACTAGAACGTGTTCCCAAATTCCCCCCAAAAACAGGCGGAATATAGACTGTTCAATTTTGGGCCAGCCCGAAAACTTACTCAAAAAAACCCGTTAAAAAAAAAACCCCAAAACCAATGTAAATAAAAACCAGTCATAAATTTCCTTAACCAAAAACGACGGAATTTTTCTTACGCTGGGGGTAGCCCAAGGGTATTTCACAAAAGGGCACCGGGACAAATTTTAATCGTATTTTCGCTCTAATTTCAGCGAGATTGGGTCAACCCCAAAATTGGGGGTTATCCATAGGCTCATTAGAACTAGGTTTTCGCCTCCCTTTCCCCCCCGCCTTTCAATATGATCTATTGTACGCCGGGGGGGAAAAATTTACATGTCCAAATTTCTGCATGTCAAAAGGGGGGCCCGGTGGCTGCCATCCCCCCCCTCGCTGCGGGAATTAAAGCGTGGGACAGCCAAATCCCAAAGCACCCCCCGCAATTACGCCATGGAACATAGCCTAAAAGTGTAAACAATAGTAAATTTGGGGAGCCCCTAAAAAAGTAAAAAATTTTTTCCATATTTAAGGGAAAGAATTCTATCAATTTTTCCCTAAATAGGGAAAATTTCAAAGGAATAGACAATATACAAAGTTTTAAAAGATTAGGACAAAAAGTGATAAAAGACAAATAAAACCCAAAGTAAAAAACCCCCCTAATTAAGATCATACCCCAGTGCGCCGTTTTGGGACAAAAAAATCCCGGTCACGACATGCTTTTCTCTTGTCCCCCCCGGGTTTTATTTAGGGGTGAAGGGGGCTGTTTAAAAATTGTGGGGGGTATATTTCCCTTTTTAAAAATAGTAGTGCCGGGCACTGCAACCCAAAGCATTTGTTTTTAACAAAAGAAAGGGAAACTTTGGGGCTTTTAAACGTAATGCTTCTACCACAGAGGTGGGAAACCTTTCTTCCATATTTTGTTCCTTAAATAACAATTTTATTTATGTAAATTTCCGGGAAAGGAATAGCGGGGATTACCAAAATTGGGTTTCTTTCTGTTTCAGAAAAATGAGATCATTTAGATGCATGCCAGCATGCTGTGTCATATCGGTTTTTGCATAGCATGAAGCCACGGTTGAGCAACATGTCAATATATCATCTGATAAACAGCAGTTCACTTCCAACTTTGTGAGGTGAATCTAAGGCCCCCAGTGGCTTTTCTTACCCCTGTGACATTTTTGGTTTTTTTTGGTCAGTTCCAAAAAATTTATCTCAGAACATAATACTTTTTAAAATTTTTTCAGTCCACACACTAACCCAAATTTCAAATCAATGGCCTTAAAATGCATCTGGGCTGTACGGGTCCATATCCCCTTTTACAGATAAAAATTTTTTAAAGTTTCCCTTTTTGAAACAAAGTCAAACATTTGAGAAGAAAACACCAGCCCCCCCAAAAACCTCGAAGAGGGGAAAAAAATTTTATTTGTTTTTTTTCGTTATTTCTGTTGTGAGTGTAGTGCCGAAACCCCCCCCCATGGGGTAAAAACCCGGTTTTTTTTTCCTTCCCCAAATTTAAATGTCTGCCAACTTAGTTAAAAAGGGTTTTTCACCATGGCTATTTCACAGACCCACACAATTTTTTACTCGCCCCTTCCTGGGTTTGCTGTGGGTGGTACCATAAATTTTTTAAATTGGGGGGATATAAGCCTGTTATTCCCCCCAAATTTCCCGTTTTCAGTAAATTGATTTCTGGAGGTTTGTAAACTGTAGTGCACAAGGCTACAGCGCCCTAAAGGATTCAAGTCTTTCTATAAGTAATGTAAATGAGCTCAATACTTCAAGATAAGTAACAGAGCAAGGAGTGAGTCATCACCCCAACCACTGAATTTACCCTTTAAAAACCAGTGTTTTTCCCCCCCCCATCCTCAAAAACCCACCAAAAAGGGGCAGGTTTTTTTAGGTTCTCCCACAGAATGCACTGACAAAAAAAAAAGAACACCTGCGGGAGAATGCACTGACAATAAGATATCACCTGTGTAAACTAAACCAAAAAAAAAGGAAAAAAAATCCCTGGGGGAAAACTTGAAACCTGGGTTTTGGTGGGTCCCCTTGGGGGGACCTTTGGGGTTGGGAAAACACGCTTTAAAAGGGGGCCGTCACATAGGTTTAACCCCCCTTGCTGAGGGCGCACATCCTAGTGTCAACCTGCTTTTCCAGCGCTGTGCCCCTTATTCTTGGAAGAAAACTTTTAAATTTTTGACCATTTAAAACTCAACATTTTTTATTCATAGCAGGGGTTTTAAACCCCATCCCCCCAAAGGCTTTGCCCCGCCCCCTGACGTTTTTTCACAAAGTTTTTTGCCCATTTTAAAGTAATAGGTTTTTTATCAGTTGAGGTTGGGGGGGTAGCCTCCGGGGGGCGGGGAGAAAAAAAAAACGAAATCCTTTTTTATTACTCTTTCGGGTGAAAGCCCGCAGAAATTTTAGCACTAAAAAACTTAAAACTCCCGCATCTTACAGAATAAGGGACACAGAGCTGGAAACAGCAGGTAGGTCACTAGCTTGTTCTGTCTGCTTGTTCTGTCCTCAGCAAGGGGGGCATAAACTATGTGACAGGTTCTCTATAAGAGCAGGGAGAGGTGGCCGGTAGTGGAAGCTTGTGTATAAAAGCAAGAGATCAGATCTGCACCTAACTCTGAAGAGAAGCAAAATCAGTACAGCAATGTATTTAGTAATAGTCATGAAAAACTGAAGATAGTCCAGCAATCTGAATGTCAGTTAAAAGCAGTCCTTTTATTAGAGAATGATTAAAACATGGTCCAAATTACAGGTGAGAATGTACCATTGATGTGTTTTTCGAGGCACAATGCTCTCAATTGTAACATTAAGACTAAGAGCATTGTTCCTTGAATCGCGTCAACGTTACTTTGAATCTATTGATCAGGTGAGCTGGCAATTAGGTGTTTGTACATGTGTTTAGTAATAACCTTTATTAATCTTTGCCTACATGTTTAAAGCTAATCAATGAAACTTTAAGCCGCGTGAAGGCTGTGTTCCGACTTAGTTTAAACTCCTATTCATACAGGTCATTGTACACTGCATTAATGGTTGTAAATTAAGCATGCTCTTACATTTAGAAAAGAAATGTAAAACACAAAAGCAAATAGCTTTGCTTTTTCATTTAAGGAAAAATAAAATTTTTCAAACTTAACATTTTAAGTTTTCAACTTCTCCAAAGGAAAAATAAATGAATTAAATAATGCATCTTTTCGCACAACACACTTATAGGCCCCTTTCCACTCATTATTTTTTTGCCACTGTCAGGACGGTATACGTGAATATATGTTTTTTTTTTTTTAAGCTATACAGAAAATATACAGTTGACAGTTTTTCCTATAAAGTGGACCACAAACCAGAACTAAACATATATTCCTTTTTTCTTCTTACCCTTCGCTATAAGATTCCCAAGCAGGCCACCAAAATGATTATTTACAAGTATGTTTTTAGGGGTGCACTAATCTCTCCCTGGCTCTAGCTGCCTTAAGCAGAGCAACCGCTCTGAAAAGGGCGACCCTGGATTGACACCTCTACTGAACAAACCCTGGTCTTAAACAGAGAACGGACTGACAAAGTAAAAAAAACAAACAGGGCACAGACAAAATAGAAAACAAACAGGTGAACGAGGTCAGACAAGCCAAGGTCAAGCCAGGAGAGAACACAGTACAGAATCACTTAACAGGAGAGTAACCGAAGTACAAAGCCAGAGAAACACCTACTATATAGCAAAACACACAGAGACTAAAGCCAGGACACAAAAGCAATGACATTAACAGAATTAACACACAGATGGGTTTCAATACCCCACCCCTGCCAGGGATTGGATTCAGGGACTTTACCCCTGAGACTTTGTTTCAAACCAAGGCTGAGGTTCAAATAGACAGGTATTTCTTAAAAGGGAGGACACACATTGCTGATATATGTTGTCGCCAAATGTGAAAAGTTCTCAGACATCTATCCAACTTAAGAAAGTTGCAGTGGGCTGTGTAACAAGGTTGATGAAAAGATGGTCACCAGACTTGAAGACCACTTTGATCATGCTCTGATTGTTGGCAGGACACCTCCTGAATGCCATGATGAATGATCAGAATAAACAACAGCAACAAGGGTTGATATAGTAATAAATTGAAATCTCCAGGAATGGGCTTCACTAAGGAATCATATATACAGTATATTAAGGACTACATGAAAGCTATCAAATACAAACTAGATCTAACTAATCCAAAGTAAAACCTTTCGAGAGTGATGCCACAGGAGAATCAAAGATATTTTGGACACTTCAGATCAATAATTTTTAGTTTTTTTTAAAGGAGATTCTATGAATTGGGGAGGAATGGTGGCTCTTCAAGATTTCCATGAGCGTTGAATAACACCCTGTTTGATTTTCTTTAAGGATGGCTTGGCAAATGAAAAAAGTTTAAAACAACTTGGTTAATCATTTATAACAATCTACTGCTGCTTCACATCCATACAACACCAGGATTAAACAATGGGCCACATGTATGAAACGGTTTTGGTCTAAAACTCACTTTATTGCCCATAGAAACCTATGGAGAAAAAAGTGAGTTTTAGACCAAAACCGTTTCATACATGTGGCCCGATATCTTAGGAACCCTACTCTAGCTGCACTATTATCATTATTCTGGCTTTACTTTGACTAATTTATTTCAGTGAGGAAATTATTTTAAAAATTTTGTGATTTAGTCCAAGTAAAATTGTCACACTCCACTCTAAGTGATGCATCTGTTCATTTCCTGCCTATTGATCTGTTCTTGGATATAAAAGTCTGTTTTTCAATGAGTGTTACAAGATTCTAGGCGAATATCAATAAGTTTTAATAGCCTTGAAAAATATTTCCTCTTATGGATAAATCCATAGGAAAAAAACATGCACAGCATATTTTCTTAACAACATAGCCAATAGGCAACATATGCAATTATGTAACTTTACATTCACTCTTAACATGTAGTGTATGCCTGTCGGAAGACTTAGATGTGATGTTAACAGAGACTTTATATGATCAATATCCAGGTGATGTGAATAAGTGGAAGAAGAAAACAATGAGCAAGAAATAAATCATTTCTTAAAGAGAGAAATTTTATTTTTCTTTTCAAGATTAAAGGTTAATTACCATATTAGTTTCTAATGCTCAGCAACCCTCATCGGCATCTCACGGCAGCCGGTGTGGTTTCAGCCCTTCTAGAAAAATAAAGGTAATTTTCCTTCTGCTACAAGGCATCTATATACTTCTCAGTTTCTCACAGTTTGAAAGCTGCTTTTCCATGGCTCCTCTACGTTTGCTGGATATTTTTCTAGTTTTTTTATTTGCAATATTACAGAAAAAAAATTATCCAAATCATCTGGGCACAAGGGTGTTATATTTGGAAAACTTGAACAAATTTGGCAAATTTGAACTTACTATAAGGTTCTCTAGCTACAGTACTAGACTGTATATTACAGCGCTGTACAGCTTTATATCGAAAACGGAAACACGAGCACTCACTTGTGGACTGCGGACTACAGTGTCTTCGGTTATTTAGTCAGGACCTTTCAGAGGCCTTTAAAGGGAATGTGTCATCAAAAAATGACTTATTCTTTAACTCAAATTTTTATGTTAAACACATTTTGTAGGAAGTTTTTTTTTTTTATTTTCCATATCACTTTCAGTATTTTTTAATAATTCTTAAGTCCTGCAGTTTTCACTTTGGCCACTAAGCCTAATAATCGTCTGACACTTCCTGTTCTGTTTAGAGAGCAATGCAGCAGTGTGCTCATTATCAGTAAAAGCAGGGTCAAACTGAAAGGAGACACCAATGTGTACAGATAACACAGAATCCACCAGTCACAAGAGGAGATGTCACAGCTACCCCTCTACCTTGCCTTCACAGTGAAAACTCTCCTATACAAGTCTATGGGACAGAAACTGTCTTAAGAATCCTATGTGCATGAAGCTGCTGTAAAGTATCTCTCTGACTGCTGTTAAAGCAGTGCAAGCAAGAATGTCTTCCCCACAATCCTATATAGACGGTCAAATAGAGAAATCGACAATCAGGAAATAAAAACGACTGAGAGGAAAAGCATATGGATCAGGGGCTTGATTTAATAAGTAAAAAAAAAAAATTGGCAACATATTCCCTTTAAGTACAGTAGAGCTATTGGTTATCTACTTTTAGATTTAGATGAATCCTAAATGCTTGTGTGAGTGACGTAGTTGAGAGAACATCCTGGGATCATGTATCCATTATTTCATTTACACATAATATATTTATTTTGCTGGTTTGTTGACGAAATTGATAAAATTGATTTCTTAAATAGCCTTATAACTAAAGACATTAATGTTATAGCTATACATTTCCAGAGCAGCTTCTTGGGTCCCGATTGTGTCTGTAAACTCTATAGACTTCAGTGGGGAGAGTTCAGAAAATACTTTCTGAATATGTTTAATCCAACATGTGACATATATTTCTTCATAGCAAGGAGCAACCAACTGAGCCTTCTCCAGAGCCCATAAACCTTTGAAGAATTGTGGCGTTTAACCTATCATTATATGCAATCTTCCTTATTTATTGTATCAAACAAAGTCCAAAACTTTAGGACAAACATCACAAACATTTAAACCCAGTAGAAAAAATGCTGTGGTATACTTATGTGTCTTCTGTCCGGCAAGGAGCCTCCATTCGTTTAACTGCAGTCCATGAGGATAGATCAATACTCAAAAATACAACAGAGAGTATATAGACAAAAAATTACAAAAATCTTTATTAATTACACTTAAAAACTCACATATCAAATGGAGCTGTAAAATATAGAACAACCCAAATAACTGCAGGCAATACATGGTTCCTCATAACAAAAAATCAACTGATGTAATTGTCCTAAAAATCTCCTATATCCAAAGGGGAAACTGTAAGAATGACATAAAGTAATAGAAGGTGTATATACACAGGTATCACCAACAAAATACATAAATCAATGCTAGTGCATATGCCAGTATCAAATGATACACCAAAACAGAAAGCAGTCAATATCTAATTATAGTGGAGGGGAAACGTAATGAATTGATTGAGGAGCCAGCCAGCCACCCCTACGCGCGTTTCACGTCCCTTGCTTCTTCAGGACACCTGTGCTTATGTTTGTCCTAAAGTTTTGGGCTTTATGTTTGATACAATAAATAAGGAAGATTGAAGAATTGTGGCGTTTAACCTATCATTTTTTGCAGAGGGTTAAGAAAATACTCATACTCTCCTTATCTTCTCTTATTGCCAGCTCACGTCCTTATTGGATCATAGGGCTTACATCAATATTTGTTAAAAATGGTGGAAGCCTGTCTTCGCCTCTTGTACTGCTTCATCATTTTAGTTCCAATAAATGACATGAGATGAAACCATGTTACAATATATTTTGCAATATTTCATACATTCAGTTTTCTGGAACTATGTCTTTTAATATCCTGTAATCTAGAGAAAATGATATATAACAAATTTCATTTTGACAGATTGTTAGTAATAAATTATAGTAGTAGTTATCTATATCACATATCTGTTTCCCGACAGTTGAAGCCACCATTGATCATACCTGTTCATTGCCTTCTAATAATTCAGTGGCATGAAGTATAAGAAAATAAAACTGTTAGGAGTAAACCACCAGTCCAGTGACACAATTATATCAGTCATTTACTGAAAACATGTAAGGGTGTTGCTTACTGTCCTTGATACTTGACTTTTTTTTCTTTTTTTTTTTTACTTGGTCAGGGAAACAAAACCGCATATGAGTTTATGGACCAAAGATATGTGATTGCATCCCAAGGTTGTGATTGACAAAGCTCCTGCCTAACTGAGATAATAACGATGGCTTGTTTGTGATCGCTTATATTGGCTTGTCAAATCGTTGTCAGATTAATGAGCTGGGACCTCTGCGTGATATTGTTTTTCTTACCCTCAGAAGATTTAGTGAAATACCAGATTGTCGCTCCTGTTTTCTCCTTGTAGTCTGTAAGAATTCATTTGGAAAGTTTATGAAATTACTTAAATAATGGATAGGATTTTAATTACCTAAGTTTTATATGTTACAGGCTCGGGTTACAGTATTTTCAAGTTACTGTTGTTGTCCTGGAACAAAATAATATTAAAGGGGTTGTCTCACTACAAAGAATAGCTTTCAAAATGTAAGGAACACTAAATGAAGACGTTTTCCAAATATATTGCTTTGTTCAGCTACAAGTGATTTTATCACCTTCTGTGCTCTCTTTGGTTCCCCAAGTGACCAACCTGTGTACTTCTCCGCCCCTGCTGTCTGTTCTATCTGATAGCAGGGACTGAAGATGTCTGAGAGCTTGATTAGAGCTGTCAGTTTTCAAAGGACCGTGTTGCTGAAACGCTAAGTTATTCAGACAAGAGCGATAGCTTTTTCTTGTCTATAAGTTTATTGAATACACATGACTCGTTTCGCCAATATCTCATCAGCTTCCTCAGATGGATACATGTCTCACAACATCAGACATTAACATAGAGGATATATATATATATATATATATATATATATATAAACAATATACACATAAACATATATTTTACATATACAACACACATATATATATATATAATATTTATATATATAATATATATATATATATATATATACACAATCACAGAAAATTCAAACGAGGGTAAATGAGTGACAATTGAAAACAATTACATTAAAACGAGGCTGAATGAAATGTCTCGTAAACAAAGGTATAATAAATATATGCTAAGAACATCTAAAATGTATGTATATAATTGTTTAAGATTTACTATATATTTAAAAACAACATATTTAAGATAGTAGATAGTAGATGTTTTTAAATATATAGTAAATAACTTCTGAATAACTTAGCGCTTCAGCAGCACGGTCCTTTGAAAACTGACAGCTCTAATCAAGCTCTCAGACATCTTCAGTATCTTCTACCCTTGGCGTCCCTCGTGGAGCCGTGAGCGGGAACGTGCCGGAGCTGCTGCCTTTTACATTGGCGAGAGGTGCCACATATACGTTTATGCGAGCTGTACCGTGGATCTGTACAGCCGCAAAAGGTGAGCACCTGACCTATCATCCTCGCTATTTAGTGTGTTTTAAAGACTTCAACTGCGCTCTTTGTCCTCAGCTTTATGTTCACCTGATGATACTCATCGATCGGAAGGAAGAACCTATCTATCTATCTGATAGCAGGGAGTGACATCATCACACAGGGGGTGGCCAGCAGTGTGAGAGCTTGTGTGTTATCTGATCTTTCAGACAAAAGACAGTAATTACTCTACTGTTTATAATAGCTCAGAAGCTTCTCGGAGGACCTCAGATAAGGTAATTTATTTAATCTACACTAATAAACAGAGAAGTCTGAATACACAGAGCTCATATGCTAATTATAGACAGCTTGACCAGGAAGTGACAGAGCAAAGCAGCATTTTCATTCATGCATCGTATGAAATTGTGAGCTGAGACAACCCCTTTAGGGCTGCAGCGTATTTGTAAAATATTAAAAATGTACAGTGTCACTCTTAATGTATACATATATTGGGACACGTTGGGGCAAATTAGTTTACTGAATCATTCTCTCCAGGCTAAGATGGTTAGGAAGAGAAGAAATTCTCATCCCACCCCAGAAAGTTAGGTTCAAAACTGGCTGCAACTAACTTTATTATCTTCACACACAGAAAAACAGTTTCAATATAGTGCAAAACTAATCCCTTAACCAACTAGCCTTTAACTAAATACACAGAATGTTCCTCATTAATCAGGGCCATGGTACCTTGAAACAAACAAAGTTCTTACCATAACCATGGTAAAAAAGAAAAAAACTTGTTCTCACCTCCTGCAGCTCCAAAGTGCCCCAGGACCCGCTCCGCTGTACTTCCAGTGTCTCATTTATACACAGTGCATATGTTCGATCCAGTTCACTCAAACCGACAAAGACAAGAGAGCATCTGCTTCATTTTTTTTTCCTTCTTACCCCAGCCTGGCCCTGTTTTAGCATAATATTTCATGGTTGGAATAACCCTATAAAGAAGCAGTCTTATGTGAATCCTAATTGGCCTAACCATTTCAACATATGCTGTTCTCATAGAGCTGCCTCTTTCTCTGCTGCATTTACAAAATACACGAGGCTCTTTATTATCTTTTCATAAATAACCTTCTTTTTTAAATTGAATTCTTTTACACCAATTTCTTATCATATGCAACATTTGTGCCATAGTCTTTTATGTAAACAACATATGAATGTGTCATTATTCTCATAAAAGCCTGTGGTTCAAGATGGCAGCTCAGTCCTAGTTGTTAATTTTTATACAACCATTGAAGCTCCAACAACAGCACATATGTCAGAAGCAACGTTTCGGGGAACACCCTTTTTTCTGTTGCACACCCGCTGATTGCTTGAAATATAACACTTAGATGACACAAATATACCACTTTTTCTTATTTTGTACTTGAGTCTGTATTATAATCCAACGTTGCATTCACAGTTATTTAGGCTTCAGGATAAAAATCTACCCGTATATAGGAGGTTTAATATAAGTATGGAGCATGCTGGTGGTTTGCATTCTGGGAAGTAGAGTGCAGACTTAGAACAATAATCTGAAATAAGAAAAGCTAATTGTTCCCCTACGTTGTATGACATCAGCTAAGCTGATATGTCAGTCCATTAGTTGTCTGTTTATAATAATAATCAGCAGAATTGTGATTATAGCTGTGGACTATAATATAGCCTAATATATACTAATGCTAATTTGCGGATGTACTCAGTAGTTCAAAGAAGTATTTTAAACTGTATCTCTGTGCAGTTCCAATTTTGAGGTGATATAGTAAAATTTCTATAAATAGACTTTGTGCTAAACTATTAATTATTCTGTTTTAGTGATTAGTCATCTAAACGTACAGTGGAGAAAATAAGTACTTGATACACTGGCGATTTTGCAAGTGTTCCCACATACAAAGAATTGTAACTACACTTCAACTGTGAGAGACAGATTCTAAAAAACAAATCCAGAAAATCATATTGTATGCGTTTTAAATAATTAGCATTTTATTGCATGAAGTATTTGGTCACCTACTAAGCAGCAAGAATTTTGTCTCTCACAGACCTGTTAGTTTTTCTTTAAAAAGCCCTCCTACTCTGCATTCATTACCTGTATTAATTGTATCTGTTTGAACTTGTTGCCTGTAGAAAAGACACCTGGTCACACACTCAATCACAATCCAACCTCTCCACCATCTGTCGACACCGGGGACACAATTGTAGACCTGCACAAAGCGGTAATGGGCGACAGGACAATAGGCAAGCAGCTTGGTGAGAAACAAACAACTGTTGGTGCAATAATTAGAAAAAGGAAGACAAACAAGATGACTGTCAATCTTTCTCAGTCTGGAGCTCATTGCAAGATCTCACCTTAAGGGGTAAGGATGATTCTGAGAAAGGTCAGGAATCAGCCCAGAATTACATGGGAGGACCTGGTCAATGACCTGAGTAGAGCTGGAACCACAGTCTCTAAAATTACAGTAAGTAACACACTACACCGTCATGGATTAAAATCCTGTATGGCATGCAAGGTCCCCCAGCACATTTTCATGCCAGTGACCAATGACCATTTGACTGATCCAGAAGAGGCATGGGAGAAGGTCATTTGGTAAGATGAGACCAAAATAGAACTTTTTGATATCAACTCCACTCGCCGTGTTTGGAGGAAGAAGTATGAGTATAACCACACCAAAACCATTCCAACTGTCAAGCATGGGGGTGGAAACCTCATACTTTTGGAGTGCTTTTCTACAAAGGGGACAGAAAGACTGCACAGTATTGAAAGGAGGATGAATGGGGCCATGTATCGCAAGATTTTGGCCAACAGTCTTCTTCCCTTAGTAAGAGCACTGAAGATGGCTGGGTCTTCCATCATGACAATGACCGGAAACACACAGCCAGGGCAGCTAAGGAATGGCTCCGTAAGTAGCATTTCAAGGTCAGGACCTGAAAGATCTGGAGAAGATCTGTATGAAGGAGTGGGCCAAAGTCTCTGTTGCAGTATGTGCAAACTTGGTCAGGAACTGCAGGAAATGCTGACCTCTGTAGTTGCAAACAAAAGTTTCTGTACCAAGTATCAAGTTCTGTAATTTTCTGGATTATTTTTTAGATTTTGTCTCTAACAGTTGATGTGTACCTACAATAAAAATTAGACTTCTCCATTCCTTGTAGGTGGGAAGACTTCCCTCCCCAGTGTGTCAAATACTTATTTTCTCTGCTGTATATGATATTTTCTTGTAAAAGTTAATAGCTTCCAGGCATGAAAACTGAAATAAAATGCTAGTAAAATATCCTACTATCTCTTACATTTCTAATCAGATTTTCATCATTTGTTATCTCTGCTCTTCATCCTAAGGCATGTTTCTAGACTATCATGCATTTCTATATCTGAAACAAGTCCTGGACTGTTAGAGTTTGTGGATTATAGGAAGGCAGAAAAGGTAATTTTCCGGTGTTAAAATATTTCTTTTACAGCACTTTATTATATAAGCATAGGACGTTTCTTTAAGATGTGGAAAACCTTTACAACCTCTCACTATTTTGAGGAGGAAATGGCTCAAGTGATGTAATCCTTCTGTTATACACCTGGTACGCTAGGGAATATTTAGTGGGTACTCTGGGAACTCTCAAACCAACAATAGGCAACACTGAGGGAAAATACATATGTTTATTCTGTTATTATACTAAAATCTGGTTTTGTGAACATGATACAGATAATATCTGGATTTCTGGTACATTTGGATGCAAGATTCGATGTCAAGGTCTCTGTTCTTCCTCATCGAGAAACTGTATAATTTTCTTAGAATGTTGATTTTCTTATGTTATCCATTTTTTGTATTTGTTGCTTTATATATTTGAAAATCTTTAAAAATATAGACATAGGACATAGGACCTTAGAATATGAAACTACAGATTCTCAATTAAGATTTCAAAAAAAAGGTGTTTTTTTTTACAATTTGTTCCATTTTTGTTTCAGTATTGTACCTATTTTTGTTCTGTGTTATGTTCTCTCTTTTTATTCATTTTTTTATATAAAGATTTGACTGTTTTTGCTGTTTTGTTAATATTGAATAAATATTAAAATAAAAACAAGAGAAAAACATAGACTATACAATTGAGGAACATTATTATTACAGATTGTTCCTTTTTTGTTTCAGTATTGTATTTGTTTTTGTTCTTGGTTATGCTTGAAATTGTGTATTTAAAATTCATTTTAGTTCCTTTTTTGGTTAAGCGTTGACTATTTTTGCTGTTTTGGTAATATCTCTGAAGTATGGATATAAAAACAAGAGAAAAACACAGAAATTTTAAATGAAGCTATAGGATTTTTTTTTTTAATTCAGCTCATTGACTTTTATGGCCTATAAAAGGTACAGATATGAATCTGTTGGAACATGCCACATAATAAAAAACACCATCTACATAACAAGAAATGCTTGTATAATAAAAATGGAAATGTGAATAAAACCATTAAATGCATTGTCAACATATTTTTAATGAAAGAAATGGTAATACTAAAGGGGTTTTGCCACAATCTAATTTCATACCTCCTGTATACAGCTCTTCAGCTCTGTGTGCTCAGAAGGAGGCATGTGTGATTTGTTTGAATTGCATATCATGTGACCCTGCAGCATGACATCACCAGGCCTTTCCTCTCTCTAGTCAAAGAAAGGTCTGTTTATGTGAAGCATTGTGAGTAGCTGAGAGGTAAAGTTTTTGCCTCCAGGCACAAGGATCCTAGGTTCAAATCCCTGCAGGAACCAAACCTGTGGTTTTTTGTTTTCTCTTTATCAATGCACAGACCTCATTGAGGTTTCTTATTTATTTATTTGCACTGTTTGACTAATTACTAAGGAGTACAGAGGACGGGAGTAGAGTGGAAACACCTGGGGTTTGAACACACAGTAGCTGCCTGAGAGGAGAAGTGATGTCTGAGCATGTCTGATCAGGACTGAGGAGCTCTCAGCCCTGGTCCCCTGGAGACGAGCTGTAAACAGTGGATCACTAAAGGAGCAGCTAAGACAAAAACGGTGCAGAATTTTTAATAATGGTGAAAATGTTTGATTTCATTTGCAAGCTTCCCACGTCAATTTTACTTCGTGGCAAAACCCCTGTAATTAAACACGGTGTGACTGAGGCCTAATGGCAGACATTTGAGATAACACTTTGTGGATGTACTATTTCCAGTTGTCCAGTCAAACAAAAGGAACAGGCCAATGGTCATCATCATGTATTGAAGTTAAAAAAAATCCTGTTGAAGAAGCTGAATATGGTCTAGGTAGATGTACTGTTAAAATTTCAAGGAGATCAGAATTTTCACTAGTCCTGCATTAAACCACTGATGCAAAAGCTGAAAGACGGAATGTTGGTATTTCTTTCTCAGTCATGGACTCTAATGAGCGGTGAAGCAATCTAGCATAGGACAGGTGTTACAATCACAAGACTGTCAAATGTTCCAGCGATTCCTAATGTAGAGTGATCCAGAGCATTTATTCTATGTCTAGAAGAACTCAAGAAGATTGCTTTATTTTACAAGCATCCTCTCCTTTCTTGCATACTACATTCCACATCTCACCAGGGCAGGTGCATCCATAAATACTTCATTATAATAGCTCCATTACCATAATTTCATTTATTCAAAGTACACGGAGGTGTCACAGGTAATATCATTCTCTAAGAATGATTAATTGGTTGATATTAAATGGCTAATTGGATGGGGCTTGTTTTTATTGGCATCAGTAAATGATTAAGGAAGCCGCAATGATGAAAGAACAAGTCATATTCACTCCAGGCATCTAGATTGCTGTGCTCCATGTTGTGTGCCATGTCAGGCATGCCAAGTGCTTTCGGCAAACCTTAAACGTTCTGTTAATGGATACTTAGGTGCAGCAATTTGTCCTCTTAAGTTCTCCTTCAAGTAAAAACAACTTTAACTAACAGTTTGCTGTATATTTATTTAATTTTTTTCTACTTTTTTACATATATTGTTCTGCCATAGATGGCAGTCACCACACTCAATTTATCTACTTACTATATTTCTGCTACACACAGTTTCACAATGGTTTCTTACCATAAGTTACAATGTTAATTGGTTCAGGCATGACCATTGTAAGAGAAAACTATTTTAGACCATAACTTTATAGAAAATTAGTAATTGGTTCAATAGTGCACAAAAATGTCAACCCAAAATGCTACAAAATAAATCTTAAAGGGGTAGTCCCCTCACTACCATGCTTGTTTTACATAGCGCACAGCAGCACAGGACTCTCACCTTTTCACCCTTTTCTGTTATTAGAAAGTATATCCTGTTTAGGCTGTGAGATGGTTCTAAAGTCAGTGGATTGGCATATCAGCTTTGCTGTTCCTAGCTATTCCTGTTACAGGGACACTGCTAATAGAAAGTGTTAACAGTAGGGAAGAAGGTGACAGGGCTCTAACAGGTTAAAGTTTGTCAGTAAATAATGTAAATAAGCTTCCAGATAACAAACACAGCAGTGAGTGATGTCACCATCCTGACCACCTCTGCAGCCTGTTAGAGCTGAGAGAGGTGGTTGGTAACTAGGGAAGCTTGTGTGCAAAAGCAGGCAATAAGATCTCATAACTCTGCAGAGATGCAAAATTAGAACAGCAATGTATTTGGTAATAGTCTTTGTTAAAGCTGTTTTGCCCCCATAGACAGTGATGGGGACCCGCACCTATCTCGGGAACTGGCCCAGAATCCCTCCTTGCAGACTGGAGAGTCGGTCACGCTTGCGCACGTCTCTCCATTCTGCTCTATGGGACTTCTGAGCAGAGCCGAACGCACGACTCGGCTGTACTCAGAAATCCCATAGAGTAGCTCTCCAGCTGGCGCTGCGAATGGCGGACATGTTCCACACTCGTGGCAAAACCCCTTTAACCTTTGCCTACATGTTTAAAGCCAATCAATAAAACTAGAATACCACTTTAAAGAAAATGAAGGAGATATGTTATGTGGATAGAGCAAGTCCTTATAAAAGTCAGAAATAGCAACTTAAAGATGTAAATTACTTGCTATGATGAGGACATGAGCTCACAGCTGTAAATGGCCACGCGAGTTTGCCAGTGAAACTGACAAGGGGGGATGGGATATAGAGATTATGAATAAATCCTATTTAGTGGGAGACTGAGCCTCATTTGGAATGATATATACTTTGTGGATATGAAAAGTTAACTATGGACCCAAATGAAAATTATAAAAGATTATTACAAACATTGTTACAGAAGGGAGTTTGTTACAATCTTTTATCATAACGACTAGCAGAGAAATTATTTCCTAAAAACATTCAAAACTAAATTGGTATTTCCTATCTAAAGTGCAGAAATGCTTGGCTCGTCCACCTGGACGTCCCCTAATTGCTGGCATTAGATCAGTTACAGAGCCGGTTTCACAATATCTTGATTGGCCCTTATGGCCTCTGCTTTCTAATGTACCCTCTTTTCTGTGGGACACAAAAACGTTGCTTCCAAATTTGGACAAAACAACAATTTGTCCTGATTAGACTGGCAACAATTGATGTTGTCAGCAGGGTTGTGGAGTCAGAGTCGTTATAAAATGGACCGACTCCCAAAATGTATAATAAATTGGTCCAGTTAGCTCGGGAATCCGATTTGCAGGCATAGAAGGGATCCTTCCGTCAGGTAATAATGCAGATAAACACACTAAATTGTTGCGAACAATCAAATGGATCAAAATGGATTTTTAAAACAGAAGCATTAGGTCCTTTAGGGTTAAATGATAAAAATGTTCTTTCATCATTTTTATGAATGTTTTATATATTTATAAATTGTTAAGCACCTGGGAGAATTAGCGCCATGTTATTTTGAATGACAGTCCCGTAGGGGGATTTAAATGGCGTGGTGACGCTAACCTGCGACATGCCTTGAGAAAGCGTCTTAGTATGCAAAATGGCCATGAGCCACTATATGTGTAAGCTCCCGATGTAATTTGGATTTTTTACACAATAAAGTAATAAAAAGATTGGTGAGTGCCACTTTTGCTTTTTTTTCTTTGGTGGATTATACTTTGAGCACCAGCATTTCTAAGAGGTGAAAAATATCTGTAGAAAAGATATATTGGGAATTGCTGTGTGAAAGATAGCTTGGTGCCACCCTCACTACTACCTTTTGGACAGGGTCGAGAAGCTGAATTTAACCCCACCAAATTTATTTAATTGGTAGCCACATGCATGTGAAGTGGTTATCACTGTGTGATGTAGCCACTTCATTGCCTTCCTGCGACTCTTCCAGTCTCTCTGTATTTCTGTTGCAACCTGCTGATGACTCTCTGTGACACTCCAAGCTCAATGGCCACTTTCATCTGAGAGCATCCTGCTTCGAATCCTCACAATGGCAAGGTAACGGTTGATCAATTGTAAGTGTTGCTTGGTCACATGATGTCAAAATGAGAACAGCATGATGAGGAAGGTGTCTGTTTAAATCCCAATTCAAATTGGATCTACTAAATATATTGAGCTATATCAAGGGATCAAACACCTGTAGGGATTTAGCTATTAAGATTATGTTAGTGAGATTCACAAATTGTAGCAAAAGTACTGAAACATTGAATAATTGACATGAGCCATTCAAAAGTTAATGAGCTGTGCTTCTCATTTAGTAAATTTAAAAAAATATTCCATTCTATGTTCATCCTGAACAACCAAAAGCCAAATTGTGTGTATATATAGATAACTAGATATCTCCCATCACCACCAATGCAGTGCTGCCAGAGCTCTAGTGCTCTCCCTGTTCCCTTACTGTTGACGTCACGTTCATGGATCACATGATGCTGCAACCAATCTCTGGCCTCAGTATGTGATCTCAGAGTTCAGTAATTGGTTACAGCATCATGTAATCCATGAACGTAACCTCATTAGTGTAGGATCTTGGGGGGGAGGGGCACTGAAGCACTGGTAATGCTGGAGTGGTGGTGATGGGAAAGGTAAGTATGGGTTAATTTTTTATTCTAGCATTGTGGGAGGTGGTGAGTAGATTTTGTTTTAAAGTTTTGCAAAATACCTAACATTAGAACTAACATTAGTTTTTTCATGCATCTAAATATAGTTTCCTGTACTTTGAGGACTTTTTTGAGTCCATAAGTATTGATGATCAAACAAGTGTGAATGTGGTATCTATTTTAAGCTTTTGTTGAAAGCAGAAATATTTGCCATTGCACACTAAATTAATTAAATCCTTGTTCATTACTTTAAATTAGTGTTGATAGAACCGTTCTAGAAAAGTTAAGTTGTAGTAGAACTTCTTGAATTTTTAGAACTTAAACCAAACCAAACATTTTACTGTTCATATCGATTAAAGTTCTAGTTCGACAACCCATTTACCAAGTTTTGTTTCAGGCGGCTTTCCTGCACTTTTTATGGGCGGCCAACCAATAAGTGCAGAGCACAGAGAAGTGTCAAGAACGTCATCGCTGAGGTGTAGGACTCTCATTGGCTGCTAACTTCACATGGCCCGTGTTATTGTATAATTTCACGTATTGCCTTGTGAACGCCATTTTCTCAGCTCCACTCTCTCAGTAATGTACAGACTGTCTCATAGATAGAATTTTTCCTCTCCATAGACATCAATAGTTAGGGAGTTTGGAATTTGGCAGGCTGCATCTTTCCACACCCAGAAACTGTTATTTGGTGACATTTGCAGGTTTCACATAACCCCTAACTCTCATATACATGAATATATTTTAAATACAGAGTGCTTGGATTTGCTAAATCAAACTCAGTGCCCAAAAGTCCAGTTTTTGCAGTTTTGGGGGTTCAGTAATTGTATAACACACAGTTTCCAAATTTCCTGTGTGTCAAAGGGGCTTTTCGGCCCCCTCAGGATGCAGGGCCCCGTAGAAGCTGCTACCGCTGAACCTTCTATAGCTATGCCCCTGCTTGCAAGTTGTCATCTTTTCAGTTAGCCATTGAAAGGAATGGAGTATTTTAGCCTTTTCAATTTTTTTTCCTTTTCACTTTAGAGCTAAATTTTCTCCACTAAGTTGTTCCATGTATCCAGTTTACTGTTATGGATGGTAATTACATCTTCTCCTCACCTATGCAGGTATAAAAATGAACCTGAACATCTTCTCCCATTGACTTTAATGGAGTTCGAGTTCTAGTTTGAATAGAACCTCGAACCGAACACACTAAAGTTCAAGGTTCTAATCGAACTAAACATTTTACTGCTCGCTCATCTCCACTTGACATCTGTCACAAAAGTGATCTTATAATATAGTAAATGGAAAGGCACTCCACTTGTAATCCGTTTGATGAGGTGCTAGTCAGGAAATCTTCAATATATGTATATCATCTAATTGACTGCACTCAGAAATCGTATTCTGCAACCACAAAATTTTTATTCGTGATTTCTCTACAGGCTCCAAAAATAATACTGAAGTGATCTTATGCATGCATTGCTGGCATTAAGTCACTATGTAGGAAGCCTCAGTAATCATCCACCAGAATTATAGAGCTACTCTGATCAGGTTAATTGTGTGTTGTATTGTTCCCGACATGCTGCTTCTAGCTGGTGTGTATAAGATAATGTAGATGATAAAGACATTACGAACATTAGATAAATTGCTGCAGATTGCACAAAGAGGTTAGATTATATGGATCTGCATTTAGAAGTGCAATTTATCAACATTTGATTTATTAAAATCTATTAAAATCGTTTTAATGTGTTTTACTTTGATTTACCATCATAAGTGCAATAATCATACTTCTAGACTGAGAGAAACCAGTCAAAGTCACAGAATGTGAAATTGGCCAAATGTAATTTGTCAGCACGCTGAAGTGCTGCTGTTCCCATGGACAAAGCACAGAATGAAACGAAAAAAATCGCCGTCCAAATCTTTTAATAAGATAACAAGTGAAAGCTATGCTCTTGTGCTTCCGCTTAACTCAGAAACACTCAAGTTGGTGTGCCACCCTGTGCCAGCTGCAAACATTGTTAAGTGGAACCATATTTAATTCTGCTCATTATTAGTTTTAGAAAAGTTTACCGGAGTCAGGAACTTTTTCTATTTCTTTCCATCCAATAAAGCTGACAGTTCATGCTGCGGGTGTAGTGGGTCCACAATTTATCATCATGTCTATATATTAAGAAAGTAATCCACCAAATTGAGGGTTTTCCATTATTAATTTTTCTTGACATCAATATCCTTTGGCTTCTATGACACCAACATATTACACAGTTCTGTACATAGATTGCGTACACTCTCATTAACCTCTTTTCCCAAAGGAGTATACAGTAACATTCCCTATTTCAAACACACACAGATGAATTAGGGCTAATATCACGTAAAGGCTGTTAAATTATCAGTACTTATTTAGAGTATGGACGAAACCAGAGTATTGAAGCAAGTCTGACAACATACAAACTCTAGGAAGGATGTTGTTCTTGGTTGGATTTTAACACAGTACACAATACTAACCAATATGCCACCATGCTGCCCTATACCTGTCCTATCAGTCACTCTTGATGCAGAACAGTTTTTTAAGATTTTTTTTAATGACAAAGAAACCTAAACAGCACCACAAAGAAACGATATACCTCTTTATTTGAACCCTTACATGCTTATCTGTCCATACCACTATTTTAGTTGGCGGACATGTTAGAGCAGGGGTCCCCAACTCCAGTCCTCAGGACCCACCAACAGGTCATGCTTTCTGGCTTTCCTTAGCATTGCACAGGTGATTTTAATTATACTGCAGCAGGTGATAAAAATTATTGTCAGTGCATTCTGTGAGATATTCTGAAAACATGACCTGTTGGTGGGCCTTGAGGACTGCAGTTTGGGAACACTGTGTTAGAGAATAGCAGTTTAGAAGATTTTGGTTCTTTTTTGCAGAGATCCAGCTAGTATAAAGAATTGTACAGGCAATGCCACCCTGGGAAAAAAGTATGCAAATTAGCTTTCCTACATGCTTCTTATTTGACACTGACATGCTTGCTTATCTGTCCATAGCAGTTAGTATGAGTTGGTCTTTTTTTTTTAGAGGACATATTAGCAGAGATAGGCAATTTAGAAGTACCTAATGTGATCGACTTGCCAGATGGTTTCTTTTTTAGGCAAAGATCCAACTGATGTAGAGACTCTACTGATAATGCATTCTGGGAAAAGGTATTCAAATTGGCTCTTCTACATGCTTCTCCTTATTTGGACCCTGACATGCTTGCTTTTCCATCCATAGCGCTATGATTTGTTTTCTTTTTGGAAAGATTTTTTTCCAAAATGTTACTAAGGATTAGCCGCTTAGAAGGATGGTATAGGGAATATTACAGGAAATGCTGCTCTGGGCTAGTGTTTAAATTAGCTCCCCTAAATGCTCCTTCACATTTGAACCCTGACATGTTTACTTATCCATTCATAGCACTATTGTTGGAGGGCATATTAGCAGAGATGGGTAGCTTAAAAGGCTATGGTTCTTTTTGCAGTTATCCAGCTGATGTAGAGAATCTTACTGGTAATGCACCCTGGGAAAAGGTATGCAAATTAAATTTCCTGCATGCTCCTATTTATTTGGACCCTTGCATGCTTGGTTATCCTTATATAGCACTTTATGTCTTGGGATAGGCAGTTAAAAAAAAATACTGGTTCTATTTCCAGAGATCCAGCTTGTGTAGAGAAATTTACTGGTAATGTGACCTGGGAAAGGGTATGCAAATTGGCTCTTCTCTAGAAAGAAGAAATTGTCAAGTGCAGCCTTTAGGCAGCTGCCCCGTAACACATGAAAATGCCTTAAAACATGAGCCAAAAAAAAAGTGGCCCCCCCGTGGGGGCCACTCTGTGGACAGTGCTGTTTTAGTCTGCAAAGAAAACCAGTACCATCCAAAATCTGTCATCAAGGGCATCTCAGTCAACCAGTACTCTACCAGTACTTTACTATGTACTGGCAAGGAGCAAGAACTCCCAAACCGTGTTGTGTTTAAATGTGTTTCTGCGATTTGGCTGATATCCCTAATCATACCTGAAGGCTCCTAAAGAGGCAAGTACTGTAGCATAAAAATGATGATCTTTTTTTAGAAAAAATGAAATTACTCCACATTTTATTGTGAAGTCTATCCGCCATTTAATTGTCGAGTTTATCATGTGACATAGAAATGAAGTGATATCCACACAACAGAAACTTTAGGTTTTAGCAAGTCTGATTGGGGTGAAAAGGGAGAGATGACTGCATTTTTAACTGAACTACAAAACAGAGTATGGTTTATGTTACTGCATGTACAAATGAGGGTCCAAAAATTCTGGGAGTGCCTCTTTAAATAAGTTAGACACTGACTTCCAGGTTAGCCATCTACGGTTTAGGCAGTACTAGGGACACGTTTTTTTTCTTTTTGTATGATGGCTATTTTACAGGGAATAGTAAAAATGTACGACCACAAATGATCAAAATTAAAAACAATTTTTATACTACAACAGTACGTGGTAAATTAGTGGATTTCAGAAATAGTGGCATCAGAAGACAGGTTCTGCAATGGCTGTGACTGCTTAGGTCCCATAAAATAGACCACCATTCATTGTAGCCAAAAGTTGTCCCTCCAAGATAAGGTTAGATTAAATCTGAAAAAAATGATCAAATTACTGCATTGCTATTTGTTAGTTATGATATATAACAGTATATAGTAATGTATGTTACACATCTAATATATAGAATTATAACAATAACCTTTGAAAATAGACTCTTATGCTTTTTAGCTAACTATAAGACACCTTTGGAGGCTGTGATTGTTGTGATAGAGCAGGCATCCTCAAACTGCGGCCCTCCAGCTGTTGGGAAACAACATCCCCATCATGCATTTATATAATCTATAACATTGGAAATGAATGGGAGTATTGAGTTTTCCCTACATAAACAGCTGTGAGGCCGCAGTTTGAGGATGCCTGTGATAGAGGAACTGGGGGAAACCAAAACTTTTGCACATGACAAAATGCTAGGTTTATGTTATTTTTTTTTCTTCAGTTCAAAAAAATGCACCTATTCAGAAAATAGTTAAAGTTAGGATATTTTCATGCATGGGTTGTGTCAACTTTTTTCCCGTAGAAAATCAACCATTCATGTAATTTGTCATGTGCTGATACGTTTGAGCACTCATTACCATACTGTAAGATATACTTCTAGTCAAGGACCATAGTGGTGGCCCATGCCATTCTTACATAGTGTTTGAAGACCTTAAACTCTTCGCTTTTTCCTATCTTTGGCATTGACAAATGAATCATACTACCATTAGAATTGAAGTGATGGGTTAAACTATTGATGTGTCCTAGGTGCTATATGAACATAAGCTAAACCAGTACATTTGTGGAGCCTGTTTTTCCCTTATGGATACATCTGTTTAAATAAAATGTCTCCTTTCTAGCAAGAGAAATACCATTATTTTTCATTCTTATCAACTATATCTGCAGGCTAACTTGTGGTGGCCCAATATTTTCCTATTGCAATACAGAGGTTCAGTTATTACCCTACAAGGTTAAATGATGACATTTTTATCATTACAGCATCAGCTTATATGTTTTGATTGCTATATATGACAGCTTATGAGAAAGTGTCTGTGGAACAGGCTTGGTCACCGGGCTGCAGTGTTAGATATCAAAAAATGGCAATTTAATTATATCTTAAAGGGGGTTTCCATTTCCTTTTTTATTTATTTAAGTTCATTATGGCCAAATTAATCTTTATACACTTAATTGAATTTATGTATTTAAAATTTTCCTTTTTTTTTACATTATTTACAGTATTATGTCTGTGTCCGTAAGTGAGGTTCCATTTGCAACATCATCCCTTGCTACTACACTATAGAAACGATGGCCTCCTGACTACGGTGCATGCTTTGTAGATAATTATTTGCTAAGCATGATAAGAAGAAAGGCCTAAAGACAGGAAAGTGCTCCCTTTAGGCCTTTCTTTTTTTGTTTTTGGGGGATAATTATCCTTTTAATCCCTGTAGGGTTATTTGTCTGGTGACATATACATTTTATTCAGTTAATGGTGGATCACCAGTAGACTATAAGGGACAGTCATCTTAGCGAGTGCTGTCCTTAGATGGGCGAATGACCCCACAATTTGATTAGAGAACAGGTATAGGATTTTGCAGGGTGAGGATTTTAGGCTTCAGTACTCTTCATGCATCCATGATCTCTCTACTGTGCGCGTGATGACAACCATACCGTGAGTAACCTTCATTGTTCCCGTCTATGTGTATTTTGTCCCAATGACAGTTATTTATCATTTTTTGGTGGTATTATCGGGTGTATAAGTTTGTTTGTTATCGTAAATGATGGGCTATTTTTATTGTTTGAAAATAAGTATAAAACGTTTTATTTGTGGATTGTTTCGTTGATTTGTTGGTACCCTGATATTTTGTATTTTCTGGTCAGTGATTTCTCTGCACAACATAATAGCATCCATTTGTCTGAAATTTACATTTATTGAGTCCACCTAATGGGGCTTCTCTGCTTTGAGAGTTCTTGTTTGTTAGAATGGTACCTTAGCAGTAAGCTAATGACAAGGTGTCCTCCTGATGGGTCTCCAGGCAATCAAGTGCTACTTGTGTGGAGACCTGGCAGTAGATGTTTAATTCCCCTGCAGCACCACCACTGGGGAAATGACGCATTATATAACGTCCATTTGTATTAGTGGGTTGTCTGTGTGACACGGACAGGATAGGTCCTTCAGAGTGAAAGACGCTGGTTGTAACTGTTTTACACCTTAGCCAAGAGAATTGAGGATCCTGAACCAGACACCCACTCTATTAACTGAGAATTACACATCAAAGGATATTAAATTGTGTTTTCTAAACTGTAAAGTCCATCAAACCATAAAGAACAACAATTACATATACATAACTTTCAGGCGATGTTTTAAAGGAGCTGCTTTGCAAATATATGTATAAACGAATTCTATAAAACAGTTTATTTTATTTCCTTTATCTACAAAAAAACAGTGCAGCCACGTCCAGGCATGCCAGCAGGTAAAATACAAAACAGGCAGTCCCCGGGTTACAAACGGGATAGGGATTGTAGGTTTGTTCTTAAAGGAGTTGTCTCCCTACAGAGCAGTTTTCATATTGGATCATGAATGACATATCTGTTCACTTCCTGGTTCAGAGATCGGTTGGGGGAACTGACTAATTTGCATACTGCTTCCATGCTTGGATTCAACACTCTGTTTTTCAGTTGCTAATTAGCTCAGCTTGCTAATTACCCTTCTGAAACTGCTAGCATAGGATTTTATCGATCCCTATCAAACAAAAAGCCCAAATTACAGTGCTTGTTTACTTTACATAAATCTCAAGCTTTTTAAACTGCCCAGCAGCCACAGAGGCTGCCACAACCTGTGTGATGACTCACTCACTGCTATCACATAGAACAAACAGCAGGGGGGAGAGATGTACACAGGTCAGTTACTGAGGGAGCCAGGGAGATGATTAATTCACTTGTATCTCCTGAAGGAAAACAGATGAATCAACAAGCAGTGTATTTTGGAAAAGATGTCTTTATTTGTGTTCCCTACAATTTGAAAGCGTATTTCTTAGTAGCGAACAACCCCTTTAAGTTGAAATTGTATGTAATGTTCGGAACAGGTATATAAATAAATGTAATTGCAGCAAAAAAATTTTTAATTTTGTTTTGGAAGTGCAGGGAACAATTTTTTAACGCGATTTGTTTTGATTTCTGTGCCCTTTTTTAGAAGAATTTTCACCTAACAATCTGTATTCTCATCGGTGCAGCTGTTGGCATGCTGGCACTTAGGTTAACATGAGGGCGTGATCAGTGTTGAATGGCAGCAATGCCCA
This sequence comes from Phyllomedusa bahiana, assembly GCA_025379985.1. Lineage (NCBI taxonomy): Eukaryota > Metazoa > Chordata > Amphibia > Anura > Hylidae > Phyllomedusa > Phyllomedusa bahiana. The sequence continues at coordinate 19,733 of JAODAL010008682.1, read as the reverse complement.
TAAATTCTCCCATTAGTAACTAGGGGGACATATATAATGTCGGAACCAGGGCTGGAGTCGTCAAGAGCCAAAGCCCAAATCCTTACTCCGTAATTTCCCAACCTACCCGCTGCCGCCCATCATCACAAGTGCGCATGTGTAAGGTGATAACCTAACTGTAGAAAAAATTGGTAACATCAGGGCTGTTTATCACCTTATGATAACAATAATTCAAGCTATTCAGGAAGAACAGACACTGACAAGCAAAATGTTAAACAATGTTTTGATATTTGAATCACTTGAGGTAGAACTGAAGAAAAAGCTGAATTGCGTATCCAAGTCCAGTCAGCACAACATTGTTGAATGCGTAAAAGAATAGACCTGGGACAGATTTAGTCAGATTGTGCTTGAATCTGATTCAGGAGCCCAGAAGGATTCAGGCAGAGGCTGAAAACCAAAGGTGGGATTTCCAATACTAAACAAAATAATAAAAATTAACATTTTGATTTTTAGGAGCCAAAAAGTAACAATGCAGTTACAGGAAAGATTCTGCAGAACTAAGCAGATGCTAAATACTTGCAACTCAAATTTATGTATAAGATATGTAAGATGACAGTATATAAAATTACAGTAGCCTCATGTACAAAGCTGTAGTGGATGGAGAGATACAGTATGGAGCCTGAAAGTCACAAGTTCAAAATATTGTTACCATTTTGCTTGTCAGTGTAAAATATATTTATTGGATACGACTTTAGAACACAAAAAAATTGTAAATATGCAAAACACTGCAGGAACATTTGTGGAGTCTCTGAATTTGTTCTGAGAAATAGTATTGCCTCCATCAGATCCTGCATACATGACCTCACTTCTGATTTCCAGGCTAAAGAACAGCCTCTCTACACTAACTTGGGTTGGGGGCAAAGCGGTGACCACAGGGGCAAAATCTCTAACAATGTCAGGGTATAAAGGAATTGCCTCAGACACAGTCAGTTTTGATGACTGGTTGAACTCTTCTACTTCTTTGAAAACAGGTGAAATATTTTGCTGAAATCTGTTTGCCTGGGAGCAGAATCTTTTCTCCTGGGGCAGCGCTTTGCCTGCTCCATGTCATCAATTACACTCCTCATGTGATAAGGCTGAAGATATGGGAGCAGTAGCACTGACCGGACCCAATTCCTCTTGCTCTTTGCACTGCATCAAATTAACTGGACCAACTAATTATATATTTTGGGAGTCGGAGTCGGTCCCTTTTATGACTACTCCGACTCCTGCAAAATAGGCACCGACTCCGACTCCACAGCCCTGGTCGGAACGATGTAAGTCGGGGACTGCCTGTATAGCCTTTTCTTTCATATATAACATCAATTGCCCAATGAAAACTTGCTATGATTTATACCGTAATATTTTTTTCAACATTAACTGAGTGGATACTGTGTGACTAGGACTAGTCCAGTGTTTTGCTAGAAACCGTTTTATACTTCATTGTGTGATTAGTGAATCTTGACAACCCAGTGCTATCATTAATACATGATTTTGGCATCTAATAGTTTGGGTTGTAAAACCATTCATCTAGCTTTATCATCTCATTATTTAGTTTATATACTTGGCTAAGATACTGAAGGATATTTTTTTTCATGAAGCCACAAAGACATAAAGTTTATATGATGCATGCCTTAGGACATATCCAAATAATGAGCAACTGCCAGCTCAACATCTCTATTCAGAAGTCTGTTGATCTATGTGCCAAGTTCTCCAAGACATGCACATTTTCAGCATTGTATAAAGTTAATGTACAGATGTCACACTATAGATAAAGATGTGGTTTGTCTGGACATCATAGCTAGCCCCGGCCCCAGTATACACAGCTTTATACACAGTTTAGTTTTACATAAGTGCAGTTAAAGGGGTTGTCTCACTACAAGGATTGTTTTTTTTATATTAAAGATCTTGCAAAAACAAGTCACTTTGCAATATATGTCCATTAACAGTGTCCTACCTATTCCAAGATAACCCCGCTTGTATGGGCTGCATCAGCTCCTTAGGTCGCTATAGCTACAGACCTGTTTGATCTATCCTGCTAGGCTGCCAGCACTGGTTGCTATAGCTATAGATATGTGGCTTCTAGTGCAGCCTAGTGGAAGCCAGTAAACACGCCCCTGAAGTCAAAGTGAAACCAAGAAAAAAGGACTGAAGTAAGATGAATCAATGTAGTGAGACAACCCCTTTAATGGACATTAAATTCCATAAGCGACCAATGTATTATTTCACTTTTCAAACAAGAGATGTATAAACTCTACATAACTTGGGCCTCAAAACTCAGCTTTCAGTTTTCCAGAGCAGTCAAAGAAATAAAAGCCGAGTTCTGATTGGTTGCAATGGGCAACAAAGACAGTTCTATAATAGATAGTTTTGATAAATGAGGCCCACTATGTTGGTAAATTTCTTGCTTAACTTATTTTTGTACAGGTGTTGTATTGCATTATGTAATATCCTATAGTATATTTTCATCTAATGCAATATATAAAATATTGAGTGTTTTATATATTCCACTGGCTGACCAGAACATGTACAAGTCTCTAACGTGTTATATTCGGCTAAGTTCACACGGCATAATTGCGGGGCGTAACCACGTCCCGCAATTACGCCGTGTGTTCGGGAGCTCGCGCTGACGGGCCCGGGCGAGGGGTGACGGGTGAGGCGGTGACATGCATTACTCGCGGCGCGTAAACGCAGTGAATAATTGACATGTCACTTATCTCCCCCCTGCGGCGTATTGTACGAGCGGGGAGAGGAGACATAATCCATAGTTCTCTATGAGAACTGTGGATTACCGTAATGACTGGGGCGCATTTTGCCCCATATTGAGCGCAGTATGCCGCGAAATACGGAGCGAAATACGTCCCAATTTAAGTCGTGTGAACTTAGCCTTAGAATAAAAAATCAACAAAAGACAAATAGAGGGTTTTAGTAGGCTTCCTATGAAACATTTAAAATTTTGATAATCATGGCAATCAATAAGGGAATGCCGATTTAATCTGTAAGTATCATTGTGGATATATCAGAAAATTGATCCATCACATCGGTCTCGGCTTCATTGTAAACAGACCCTATGATTTCCTGTGTGACTTGTACAACCAAACGGAAAATAAAGTCAAAACCAAAAATAAAAGCTTAGGGGGCTGGCCAGTTTTTTTTTTTTAATCAGAGATGGGGTTAAGGATGCTGTAATAAAATTTTAAAAACAAACATACCAACACCGCTCCATCCCAGCAACATTTATGTTGGCCCCCTTTCTGGCTCTTCAGTTTACTTTCGGCTCTGGGCAGTCAGCTCTTGTAGCCACTGATTGGCTGCAGAGATCACATTGCCTGACATTACTGGTCCGAATCGTGATGTCAGGCAATGGCACATGATCACTGCTGCCAAACTGCCTGGAGCCAGAAGTAAACGGAAGGACCGGGCAGACGATGGGGAGCATCATCGCTGGAATGGAGCTGAGTGCGAAGAGAAGGATGGGTGTATTTTATTACAGCATCCCTATCATCATTTTATTTTTTCTTATTATTTTTTTAAATGGACAGCTGCGTTAATAAGTGGTTTATCTTGATGCATTATTATTGCATTCTTATGCCAAGAGTGTGACCCGAATCTTCTGGGTTATGATTTAAACTCCATGTCAAACACCCCTCCAACTATGTAAAATCTATATACCAGGCACAGGTACTCAATTGTATAGTATGCTACATAGTTTTCCTCATAGCAGTGCTATTATAATTTTGCTGTTCTGTTATATGGCACAGGTACATTTGGGCACCGCAAGTTGAGTTATGTTATAAAAAATGCAGCTTTCCTCCTACATCTACATTGTGCTTTAAGAGCATCTGTTAATTATATGCTTGAAGTTTTCCATCTGTCTCTACCTACCTCAAACTAGAGCTTGTCTAGACCAGTGACCTATGTGCCCTCTTATTATCCATTATCTTGTAGTAACTTAACCTGTCACAACCAGTCAAAGCTCCTGTCATGTTAATTTGATTCTTACTTATTGCACTATTTTTTGGAAGGCATCAGCAAATTATTTAGAATCAATGAGTTATCTCTTTGATAAAAATATTAGCAGATTCTTCTACTCTATTCTGGGGAAATATAATAAAAATATAACATTAAAGGGATGATCTAGTTAAATAAAAATATATTTTATTATGTAAAAAATGTAATGTCATTGCACTTAAAGGGGTTTTGCCATGATGTAATGTTGACGTGGGATCCTCCAAAATGGGTTTTTAATCACTTTTCTAAATATATGTGATTACAAAAATTGCAGTCTGAGAGAGCTACAGCCTTCCTTACATGCCCTTGGTTACTTCAAAGTTTGTATTAGATACGGCCTGACAGGAGCTGCTGGACGGGCTTGCGCAGAGAGAGCTTCTTATCTGATGAGACTGAGCTGCAGAAGTTTTCAAGGCACCGGGTAGCAATATGTTTTCTTTTGTATACAGAATAAACTAGTTGTGTAGTGTGATTAGATCCCTGCTTTATTGATGACAGAGAACATGAAGGAGCTTTCAAGCTGCTGAGGAGAAAAGGTGTTGTCTTTTGTATACAGAATCCACTAGTTGTAGTTTGATTATTTGAGTGAACATGTCACACGATCCCTTATGCAGCTTTGTGCTCTGGCTGTGTGCGTCTCTCTCTCTTTCAGCTCCGTGATTTGTTTACATTAGTTTCTCAGCAGATAAGGCTCCTCCTGGCAAAACCCCTTTAATAACCTACTCCCGTCCTGGCAACTCTAGAGCTAACCATTGAACTCAAGCAGCCAGCTAGCCCCTTTCTAGCATGTCACCAACATGGCAGACGAGGTGAAGCTTCCTTACTGTTTCAGGATCTATGGAGCTGCCAGGATGAGAAAATGGGTCTCCAGGAAAAGATTTGGGATCCATAAAAAATATTATTGCCATGATATTATATTTAGTTCACAATAAAATATATTTTTTATTTAACTGGATAATCCTTTCAAGTCATGTGAGCAAAGTTTAAAACAAAGTTCAAAACAGATATACAATATAAAATATGTTAAAGGTAGATGGCTACCTTTCCTCCGTTCTGTAATATGGATGTCTCAGTAAGTATTTATTTTTTATAATCTCATAAATTTGAAGAGGACAGATGGCAGAACCTGCACTGTCCTGTGACAGTGATGGGAGAAGGTTTGCTTGGTTAACTGCCCTCTTTAATTTATATAGGCTTCATATTTTTATTTGAACCATCTGTATCGAATACTGTACATTCTTATTCCTCTCCTCTTGCTTCATAAAACTCAACATGGAGAAAATTGAATTCAACATCTTTTCCCTCATCTCACTCAACCCAGCCAGCAGAACTATCCATCACAATTTAAAGATCTACACTTTCCTCAGTCCCAAAACCCCGAGGCCTTGGGATGCAAACATCAAAGCCCTTTCCTTCTCTAGTCACCACCACATAAAAAAAAAAACATTTTTTGAAACTTCTCTTTCCTCAGCCTTAGGTCAATAAAAATGCTAATGCATGCCCTCATCATTTCTCTCCTGGATTAATGCAGTATCCCTTTTTTTTTTTTTTTTTTAAATCCCTTTTATTAGATTTTCTACAAATGTATAACACGAGTAGATGTGTATATATAGGTGACATATGATATAGATTGAGAAATATAGACATCTCGAGAAATCTAACTTCAAGGGGTTGTCTCACTACAATGATTCATCTTGACTCAGTCCTGTTTTCTTGCTTTCATTTTGAATTCAGGGGCGTGTTTACTGGCTTCTACTAGGCTGCAGTAGAAGCCAGGTCTGTAGCTATAACAACCAGTGCTGGCAGCCTATCAGGAGAGATCAAACAGGTCTGTAGTTATAGCGACCTGCGGAGTTGATGAGCCCATACAAGAGGGAATATCTCAGAATAGGTAGGACACTGTTAATGGACATATATTGCAAAGTGACTTGTTTTTGCAGGATCTTTAACATAAAAACCAATCCTTGTAGTGAGACAACCACTCTGACACCCCCCATGTGAGATATAATACACATGAATGTGAGCATAAGTACAGCATAATGGCATTCAAATTACTAAGGTGTAATTACACTAGCAAGTGTAAAAAATACTAGCAAACCAAAAAATTAATTAGCTCAGCCCACTTTATACAGCTAATATCTGAAATGGGTCAAAATTTGACCTATAAGATTAAATCAATATAGTGGGAGACCAAGAGGAAGAAAGTGAGAGCCATCAATACAATTTGGTAAATAAATAACTAAATGTTGGGGCTGTGTGACTATCGGGGGTCGAGGCATATACCGAAGAATGTCAATCTTATCCATGTTTAAGAAGTGTTTGACTGACTGAATAACCTATTGAATTGATGGTAAGGAAAAGTCTAGCCATTTGTGCAGCAGCCTTCTTGGAGGCCCTTCCATTTAATACTCTTATGCCTCTCGATCCACTCTCAATGATGCTTCTAGTTTAATCCACCTTTCCTCTTCTTTGTCCTCTGCTTCTTCCTTCTGCTGGCTATTTGTTATCGGACACATTTAGCTAAAAACATTAACCATGACATACAAGGCTCTTCATAACTACATCCCTGCCTTAATCTTGTGGTATCTCCCCACACATAACCTTGGACCCTCACAGAAACTACTTTTTTTGCTCTGCCCTTGTCTGTTCCTCCAAAATTTCTCCTGTGTATTCCCTATACAGTAGTCCATCAAGCTACAATGGCCTCAGGTTACCATATTTTTCAACATACCACGGCCTTTCCTAGGACATAGTTTCTTGAGACCACACTCCACATACAATGTTACACATTCTGCTGATCTGAATTTGATGTGATTGAGAGAAGAATCAACCAAATGTCATGAACATTTTACTTGTATAATATGTGTCATTGCATTACATGCACTGATTGGTGGTCTAACAGCTCCTCTCTGAAGTTAAATTCAGTGCAGAACTACACGTTCTGTACTGCTTTTACATGTGCCAGAATAAGCAACTCCTTTGGACACAGAGTGAGGGCGGCCTCATTTTCTTTTTTTCTGGTACATTGTGTATAAAATGCAGGTCCCAAAGCCGCTGCTGTACGTTAAATAGAAAGGGATTTCCAGCTTCCAGCAGCTCTTTCTGTTATATGTAAGGACTTGCTTTATCTATGTAAGTTATCTACTTAATTTACTCTAGGGTTAATTTTTCATTATGTTGGGTTGACATTTTGGGGCTTTGGAACCAATTAACAGTTTTCCATACAGTAATGGTTTTAACATACAATGGTTGTCCTAAAACTAATATTGTATGTCGAGGGATCTCTAAACTTTGGAACTCACTATCCGATTAGAACAGACTTCTCCCACCTTTGAAAATTTTTAAAAACAAACTGAAAATCTCCCTCTGCAGAAATGCCTATATGCTACAATAACATTACTACCACTATACTACCATTTGTGTAGCTTCGATCCTCTCCCCTGTTGTCTCTCTTCCCTTTCTCTCACAGATTGTAAGCCCTCATTGGCAGAGACTTCTCTGCGTCTATACCAGTCTGTTACTTCTTCAATTTATGTTTATTATACTTGTTTTTTTTGGCTTATAATTACTTAAACCCACTTTTCATATATACAGCTCACTGGAATTAATATTGCATTAAATACCCCGAAATAGTAATAATTTGTAAGACAGCACCCTCTGTGCAAGTGCTGAGGCTGATATAGTTATCACCAAATAATCCCCTACTGTTCAGCTCTGAATGACTGAAGTTTCCATTACAATGAAAATGTTTTATTAAAAAAAACTGACATAAAAAGTTTATCTGATTTGTCCTTTTGATTCATAAAATGCCTTGATTAGAAGTATATAAATGTATAGCGTTATGCTGCAAAGGTTACAAGCGCCTTGCTACTGACTGCCTCTCTCATCAAAGTCCTTTTTCAATAGAGAAGTTGTTGGTCGAGGTTTAAACTTAGTAAATAAATCCAATTCATTATGCTATTTAGTCATTTTGTATTCACAAAGGACTATATTTGTCGTGTAGATAAGTTAATATAAGCTTTACTGGTTTCATTTGTTTGTTTTTTCCAAAAATTAATGGATAATAGTATACTATTTTTTTTTCTAAAGAATAAACCACTTATTTCCAGTGAAGAGCATTAGAAATAGGAAACATAATTGCATATTAAATATAATAATAAAAACTGGATTATGAAGAACTCTGCAGGTGTCAGAGTGGTACCATTCAAGGGTAGAAGGCTAGCAATTACTAGATATGGAAATATTAGTCTATTCTCACTGGTGAAGCAGCAGAAAAGAAAACCAGTATTTTATGACTGTAAGTGGGTGGCACATTTATACATACAGGTAGTTAAGTAAAGAAAAAAAAATTATAGTCATTGTGTGTTTGTAACAAGATATTAACACAGCATGCGTTACTATGAAAAAAATGTTTTTAGGTCATGATTTCTGTGATGAGTTTAGATCATGTAAAGTTGTCAGTTTAAACACTGTTCCATATAACATGCTGAATGCAAACCCCTCACTATGTTTTCCAGTGCAAATAACCTGTTTATACACCAGTACAAGTGCAACGTATTGGAAAGTGCATTATAAGGTAGACCAGTTCCTATCAATGATATGTCAGCATTAGTACAGGTGCCCTAGTGTGTTTTACAGCTTTTATGTGCTTGCTCTATACTCAGAATACAGGCTGTAGTAGACCTTTGCAAATCGGGAAGTAATAAGCCTTGGGAATTGTAAATCCTGTGTTACCATTATGATAAACACACTAGGAGAATGAGATGTGGGAGACATACCTGGTATACTTTTAATCTTTAGGCTATATCCACACGGCGTAATTGCGGCGTGTACAGTATGGCAGCAATTACGCCGGGTGATTTGGGAGTCGCGCTAATACTCGCATACTCCCGCGGCACGGGGGGAGGGGGAGGGGCAGCCCGCCGAAAAGGTGGATTTCCCAATATAACAAAATAATAAAAATTAACATTTTGATTTTTAGGAGCAAAACTTAAAATGCAGTTACGGAAAGAATTGAAACAAAGCAGATGAAAATACTTGCAGTCAAATTTATGTTAAGTAGGTAAGTGACTGCATCTAAATGAAGTACCCTCATGTAAAAAGCTGTAGGGAGGGTGAGATTGGGCTAAAGTCACAAGTTAAAAAACCTTTGTTACCATTTTGCTTGTCAGTGTAAAATTTATTTATTGAAATGCTTTAAAAACAAAAAATGTAAATTGAAAAACACTGCGGGAAAAATTTTGTGGGTCTCTAAATTTGTTTTGAAAAATAGTTCCCCTCCATCAAATCTGCATAATGATCTCATTTTTTCCGATAAGAACGGCCTCTTACATAATTGGGGCAAAGCGGTGCCACAGGGGCAATATCTCTAACAATGTTAAAAAGGGAAATTTGTCGCCACAGTCAGTTTTGAGAATGGTTGGCTCTTCTACTTCTTTGAAAGCAGGTAAAAAATTTTTGTGAAATCTGTTTGTATGGGGCGGAATTTTTTTCCCTGGGGCAGCGCTTTCCCCTGCTCCATGTCTAAATTTACCCCCTATGTGAAAAGGTGAAGTAGGGGAGAGTACCCACTGGCCAACCAATTTCCCCCTTTGCTCTTTGCATGCATCGAACTAATGGACCCAATTTAATATTTTGGGAGTCGGGTGGGGCCCCCTTTTATGACGACTTCAATCCTGCAAAATAGGCACCGGGCTCCGACTCCACAGCCTGCTTTGTATTGGGCGCAGTGTAAAAAGCATCCTTAACCCTTGGGGACCGCCGTTTTGCCTTCTGACACCCTTTTTTTTAAATTGAATGTAAATTTATGTGAGAATAACTTTTTGACACTTTACCTATCCATGTGATTGAGATTGTTTTTGTGACAATTGTGTTAGTTAGAAAGATTTTTTATCCATAAAATCCTTGTTTGTTTGTGAAAAATATAAAAATTTCATAAAAATTTTTTAAAAAAATTTGCGATTTTAAAAATTTCAAAATTTCTGCGTGCAAGACGATAATTATTCACCACAAAAAGTTTATAACTAGCATCTAAATATGTCCATTAGGTTGGCATCTTTTTTAAAATGTTTTTTTTTTTTTTTTTTTTACGCCCTTAGATGCTTAGAATTTATTTTGTAATTTCTCCATTTTCAAAAAAAATTTGAAATTACATTTTTTTAGGGACCACTAGTTCTGTGTGGCTTTGGGGGCCTGCATGTTAGATACCCCCAAAAGTGTGCCTTTGGGGAAAAATAGCCCCCTTAAGTATTTACAAATTTTTTAGGAAGTTGATAACCCCTTTAGATATTTCACAAAAATTTAAAGCAAATGGGGGAAATTTCAAAATTTTCACTTTTTTTGCAGATTTTAAATATTTATCCTTTTTCACTGGAATCGGTAAATGTGACTAGGTAAAATGCAACTTAATATCAATTCCCCCGGCTGCCGTTTTTAAAAAAGGGGGGATTTTTCCCACCAAAAGCCCCAAATAGGGGAGCACCCTCTATACTCTGGGGTCTCTTTTCAATACATTTTTTTTAGCGCCCATTTCAGGTTTGGGGAACCCAAAAGGTGTTTAAAATTAATAAACACCCCTAAATAGACCCATATTGGAAATACCCCCCTTAATGAATATTCCAGGGGTGCATTGAGTTATGGCCCCCACAGGTGTTTCACAATTTTTTTTTAGTAAGGCTGTGAAAATAAAAAAAATTTTTTTTTTTCAATAATCTGAAATTTTAGCTTAAAATGTTTCTATATCAAGGATCCTGGAAAAAAAGAACCCTAAAACTTTTTAGCAATTTTTTCCCAATTTTCGGCAATACCCTACATGGGGTGTAAACTGCTGTTTGGGCGCATGGCAGGGCGATAAGGGAGGGAGCGCTATTTGGCTTTTGGAACGAGTTTTTTGGTGGGGCCCATGTCGCATCTGCAAACCCCCCAAAAGTACAGAAGGAAAAAAACCTTCCAGAAGTCGCCCTTTTTGGATTCAAACCATCAGGGATCTCATCTAGGGTTTTTGTACTGTGCATTTTGTGCACAGGTGTTTTTATTTTTTTTTAGCATTTGGGGATGAAAATGGGGGGGAAAAAAAAAGCCGTTCGGTCATTGTTTTTTTTAGTTTCAATTTTTACAGCATTCCCCCCGTGCAGTGTAAATGATGGATACTTTTTATGGGGGGCGGTTAAAAATTAATGATATAAATTTTTTATGTTTTTTTTGTTTTATTACTTTTAACCCGTAGGGGAAAAAGTCTATAAAAAATTGCGTTTTTATGTGTTCCCATTCTGACGCCATAACTTTTTTTTTTTGCTGTGTGCAGAAGCTGGTATGGGTTGTTTTTTTCGGGATGAGTTGAAAGTTTTTATTGGTACCATTATGGGGTGCATAGATCTTTATCACTTTTTATTAAGGGTTTTTTTGAATGTTTTGAAAAAATACGAATCTTGGTAGTGTTTTTTGTTTTATTTTTTATAGCGGTCCTTAGGTATATTGACATGGTAGCTTTACTCAGCAGGTCAATCGATTACACCTACCCAAATTTGTTTATTTTTTTTTGTTTTACTGTTTTTTTTCAATAAAAACACTTTTATTCAACCAGGAAAAAAACGTTTTTGCATCGCCATAGTCTGGGGCCATAATTTTAAAATTTTTTTGGGGCTTGGAGCTGTGTGGGACTTGTTTTTTTTTCGAGGTGAGTTGAGTTTTATTGTATTTTTTTGGGGGGACAAGGCTTTTTTATCGCTTTTGGAGGGCCAGGGTGAAAAAAAATATGCAATCCTAATGTGTTTTTTATTTTTTTTTTTAAAGGGCTTTACGTGAGTTTTCCGTGATAAGTTAGCTTTTCTCTTTGGGTCGCTACAATTATGGCGACCCCTATTTATATTATTTTTTTTTTTGTTGAAGCACTTTAAAAAAAAAAAAAAAGTGGTTTTTTGTTTGTTTTAAAAAAATATTTTGCTCGCTTCTTCTGAGGCTTACATTTTTTTTTTTTTTCCTATACAGGCTTATAAGGACTTTTTTTTTTGGATGAACGACGTTTTAATTGGTACAACTTTTGGGTTTTAGGAGTTTTTGATCGCTTTTTATTCCATTTTTGTGTGGGGATGAAAATAAATTTTAAATTTTGTGATTGTTTTTTTTTTTTTTTTTTTCGGGGGTCACCGTAGGGGTTAATTAAATGACAGATTTATAGGGGGTCGTTACGCACCGGGGGTACCCAAATATGGGTATTTTTTATTTTTGATCTTTTTTGGGGGATTGGCGTTTGTAAAGGGGGGAAAAAGGGGGGTGTACGTATTTTTTTTTATTTTTCGTGTTTGTGTTTTTTCTTGTTTTTCCTTTTTTTTTATTTTTTTTTTCCTTTTTAATTTTTATCTTATTTTCCCCATGGGATTTTTAAAGAGAGTCTTTGTTCTATTTTTAATAGGGTCGTGCTGCTTGTTTCTATGATGGTTCCTAGACAACGTCAGTCACGTGCGGGCCATGCCCACAGGGCCCCGGCGGGCCTTTGTGAGTCCAGAAACCCGGAAGGGTTCTCTGCCCCGGGTGTCTGTAGAGGGAGGGCTGCCGGTGCCCGATCGTGCGCTGTGCCCCGCAGGAGCAGGGGGAGGATCTCCTCCTGGTCTCTCTTAGTTATTGCGACCCAATCGTCGCATAATTAAGGGGGTTAAACGGCCCCCCCGGAGCGATCCGGGGGTGGGGCCCGACGCGGGGGATGTAGCGTAATATACAGCTGCCCCCCCCGGCCCGACCCCGGGCTCTCTTTGGGTTTCGCGCGATCCTCAGGCGTATCCAAACGTCCGGGGGTTTAACCCCCAAACCACCGGACGTAGGTAGTTAAAGGTCGTTAAGGGGTTAAACAGAAAATAGAAAAATTTAAAAATTTTTAGGTAAAAATAATTTTTTGGCCCTTGCTGATTGGTAATTTTGCCCCCTGACAAAGACAAATGAACAGTCTAAAATTTTTTTGGGTGGTTTAATTTTTAAATTGGGGTGATCCCCATTTTAAATGCAATTATATATGGGCATTATAGACTTTGCAATCACTTATAGCACAAGGTATCTTGATTTAAAAGTTTGTGTGTTGGAATGGAATGATTGTATTACATGTAGATCCAATTTAGGGAAAACACTTTTGTAGTGAACATTTGTATATTTTTTACTCAAAATGGCTATGCCCAAAGGAAGGATTAAATGAAAGGTTTTTTTTGCGGATGTGGGTGATGTGTTTAATTCAACATGTGTTTTATTTGTACAATGATAACCCAAAAGGATTTACGGTTTGCAGGCGTTATGTGTGTTAAACAGTCCCTAGTGCAGAGTATTAGGTAAAATATGTTAATTTAAAAGGAGGCAAATTTTTTTAAGAAAGAGGGGTGGGTTGTTTGGGCTTGAAGGGAAGTAAAAACAATTTTATTTAATTTAATTAAAACAGATAAAAAGATACTATTCTTTTCCGTTTGCTTTTTTATTTTATGATTGTAGATTCTTAAACTCTGTTTTCTGTATGAATTTATGGGACAGCAATTTTGCTTGGTCTTTCAAAGGGTTAGAGTATGTTTATGCAGCTATATGACATGTTTAAGGAATACTATTTTTTTTTGGGAGAGTTTTCTGGACTGCCTGTGGGCCCGGGAAGAAGGGCCCCTGTGCCCGGGGGGGGGGGGGGGAAAAGTTACCACACCTTGTAAAGGGTGGATCCCGTGTGTGTTCTTCGGGTTCACATTTTATTGTAATCCTGTCTGTCATAATAATGAGGTGATTAATGAAAAGTTTTCACTGCAGGACAGGAAGTGTCAAAATATTATTAGACTCGGTGGAAAGAGTAAAACTGCAGGATTTCAGTGTGCAGACCTTCTTTTGTTTGTCAGTAAGAGCACAATTTTAGTATTTATTATTGTATCTTTTTGTACTAACTTGTTTTATTAAAGTTATGGATACAGTTTAGGAGATCGGCATAGCCTTGACAAGAGCTTGTGAAATGACCATAAGCTGTTTGTTTTTGTCTATATCCTGTTATTACATTCTGAATAAACAAGAACTTGGCTGAATATTGACTGCTGCCAGACTCGCGTATCTGAATATTTTGTTATGTTATTGTCATTTCAATCTAGCTTTTGCTTTGTTATCCGGGATACACTTCAAAGAATTTCATAGTTACAAAGTTAGTATGATTGAAAAAAGACACATGTCCTGTGCATCAAGTTCAACCAAGGTTGGGGGAAGATGTGGATGAAGGGAGGGGGATAGTGAGTTTTTTAAACTTAGTTTACCCTACTGATAAAGACTTTCCCCATAAAGCATGAAGCAATCTGCCCTAAAGGAAGATTTCCAAAGTTGCCATCAGACTGGTTCCAGATGTTTTATACAACTACAGAAGTGTTATTATTTAGTAGTAAGTGGTTATCTAAGCCTTTCTTGAAACTCTTAACTGTTCCTGCTGTGACCAGCTCCTGAGGCAGGCTATTCCACAGACTCACAGCTCTGATGGCAAAGAAGGCTTTTCTCCTCTGGATATTTAGTCCTTTTCTAGATGAAGGCAATGTCCCCTTGTCTTTTGAGGGGGCTTTACATGAGATAGCTTTTCACCATGATTTTTTTAGTGAACATTTATACACTTATATAAATGAATCATGACTCTCTGGAGCCGCATTTTCTCAAGATTAAATAAATGTAACTCTTTTAACCTCGTCTCATCACTAAGATGTTCCACTCCCTTTATTAGTTTGGTTGCTATATAGAATATGAGGTAACTACTGATCTATCCCAGCCTGTGCAGAAAAAGGGTGGAATATCTTTGTAAATCAGTTGCACTTAGTGTGATTTGAATGAATCCTTTGACCAGAATGTCATTGATATCGGTAAAGCAGGAACAAGTACTTGAAACATATTAGTTCAACGTAAATGTCTAGGAAACTGACATACTTGTGTTCAAACTTAATGCACTGACTGATGCCACAGAGGTTCTTTTTATATTGGGGCTACCCTGCACATAATGGATGCTTTTTCGTACTCTAGATTACTTACTATACTGTAGAAATTTCCTTCTAATGAGCAAAGCCAGAGATAAACCAAAGTATACCAGTGATGTCACTGTCAATTATATAGTCTTAATTTATTGTTCCCTTGGTCATATGGGAAGTTTTAACATGCTGTAAAAGTTGTGCCATGTGAAGAAATTGAAGCTTAGTCTGCCGTAACTTGCATCCTCCATTCCGTACTTAAAAGAGTTTTCTGATCAGTCTGCTTATCACAACTAGCTTCAGGTTCTCACTTCCTGTTGAGGCTGTGAGTGGTCCAACAGTAGTAATTGGAATTTCAGTTCTTTAATTCCTAGCTAAGGCTGTTAGAAAAAAATTAATAATGTAGGGATTGAAACAAGGTTACAAAGCTCCAGAGGTTTAAAGTTTGTCAGTAAGAAAGATAAACATTTTCTGTGTCTGATAAGCACATAGGGAGGACTCACTATCTAAAACATGCTAAGCAGAAAAAGGTGGTCTTTTAACTGGGGAAGCTTGTGTATGCAAGCAGGAGATAAGAACTGCTTTAGCTATAAAAGCTAAACACCTTCGAATAGAAGAAAAGGAGGTACCACTTAGAGTCACTAAAGAAAAAAGCAGGGATGCTACTAATGTGTCAATATCATACACCATATAACGTCCCATAGCAGAGACACCTGTAATAGTGTGTCCAACCATAAAAAAAATACAAAATGATATTTTTTTTTTTACCTAAAAGTATACAACTTAGACTTAAAAAACCCTTTGTCTTATCTGAAAGTATAGTGGCCCCCATTTTAAAACCTTTGAGCCCCTCTGGAGTCTCAGTGGCCCTCTCTCGGGAAAAGTAAAAATTCCACCGTTTGGATAAAGACGGCAAATTTGAAGTCAACAAAGTTTCCCTTGCTTCTTCTTCGTGTGTCCCCCTAATAATAATAATAAAAATAACCTTTTTTTTATATAGCGCCAACATTTTCCGCAAAAATTTTTTTTCAATTTCGGAGGGTATAGGTACGCAAAAAAGATTTTCTTACAAAAAAAAGCTATTTAAAATGAGCCAAGGTGTGGGGGCCCCTGTCCCCAAGAGTTACAATTATTAGGGTGTATGGGTTAGACATTTGGTTTACAGTGGCCCAGCCAGTGACAAAAAAATATGGGGTGGTTTACATAGTTTTCGGTGGACTGCCACCCTGACAGTAATCTTTACAGAGTAAAAAAAAAATTTGGGTTTAGAGAGTGGTGGTGTGAGGGGGGAAGGTTAGCCTTAGGGATTTGGTAGGCCAAAAATGAGAAGATGTGTTCTCAGACCCTCCAAAAATAGAGGGTTGTGATTTGTGCCTGATCGCCCGCGGTAGCATTTTCCCAGAAAATGGTACAGCACATGTGAAATTTTGGAGAGGGCATGGGAGGTTCGGATGATTAAAGAATGTAATTGATAGCAGCAAGCAAGAGAGTCGGTATGGTGGTAGACAGAGTGAGGGAGGAGTTAGGGGGGTGCACCTGTGGGGGGGAATTTTGGGTGGAGTGATGACCTATAGTTCCAACTATCATTTCTTTTTTGTGTTCACTTATTTTATTTGATAGCGCCATTATTTGTTTGACTATTCCATTGGGTCTAAATTCCAAAACTGCCTCCTGTATTTTTTTTGGGAGGAACCCCAAAAAAGGGGGTGAACATTAACCCCTTGCAGATGTTGCCCTTTGTGGGATTTGAACCCAGGACCCCAGTCTGCTAACCAATAAGCCACCTGATGCCCGACTTCCGGCATCCCTTTGTTTTCTGGGGGGCAAGTAGGTCCAGTTGTTTTAATGCAGAGGATCATTTAATGATTATGTTAGTTATAAAATTTTTACAGTTTTATTTTCTCTCATGTGTTTGTTGTTTTTTAGTTCTTATTGGGAATTTGTTATAAGTGGGGGTAAATAAACCTTTTTTTGGGGTAATACCAACCTTATGAAAGAATTGGTTTGTCAGACCCTCAGTAATGAGGAACCAGGGAAGTCTTCTTCCTGAGGATTTTTGCAAGCATTTTTTTATGCCATGTTTTCCCCTTTTAAGTATAATATCCCTCAGAAAAAAAAACAAAATTATCACAAAGAAGAAAAGACCTTTCCCTATAAAGTAAAAAAAGTGAATGATGGAACTTTTAACTGATGCAAACTAAACACATTAAAGAGGATTGTGACCCTTCTTGTTTATGTATGCTTTTTATTGTAAATGGTTTTCCCCTTGAAATTACAATTCTGGGTTTCTTCCTAAACCTCTTGTTGTTTTCTTTCTAGAAATTATTACCTTCTTTCAGCTGGTGGCTCCCAGTTTGGGGTTGTCCCCGCACAAACTGACGTTGTCCAAACAGAGTGACAGGGAAACGGTGTTGAGGGAAGCATGGTAACACCCATCTGACAGATTCGTAAATATTTCTAAAAGTAAAAAAATAAGTTAGACAGAAGATTCTTCAGCTTCTTCACAAGTAAACAAACCTGTCAGGAAATTTAAAGTCCTCTTTAAATAACAGCCCGGAAAAAATTTTAATATTATTTAGCAAAAAATTTTAATACAAAAAATGGAGCTCTAAAACTGATGATGTATTTTAAGTAAATTTTTATTTTTTTAGTGTGTTGTTACAGAAAAAATTTTTTTATTTGCTCGTGTTAATTTCCCCGGAAAATTTTTTTTTTTTTTTTTTTTTCATTAAGGGGGGGAATGACTTTATGCTCGCTTCATTTACTTTAATCCCCAAGCAGAGATAAAAAGTAATATAAAAAGCATTACAAGTAAATTCAATAAGTGCATAATTAGCTAAAATTTTTTTCCGACCATATTTGTTACAAAACTGTAAAGCTGTTTTCTCGCCCGGTTGTAAAAAAAAACATAATAAGGACTATAGAGTTGCAAAAATGTCAAAATACATATTTTAGTGTTCCCCCCTTCCCTGTTCCGTATTGATGGGGTGCTTTGGGTCAAATTTTGCTGCAATACACCCGAAAAATTTCACCCAATACAGTAAAAACTAAGCATTCCCGGTGCTTACGAGCGCCCGGAGAAAAATGGTGTCATGTCGCTTCTTTCTGCCGCTTATGTGCCCGGGGGATTTTAAAGTAGTGGAAGCATTTTTGAAAATCATATGGAAGGGGGGGTACTTTAAACTCTGGTTTTTGCGGTGCGCACAGGTAGCGCTTATGCAGGTTTAAAGGCCATGTGAAAAATGCCCCCAACTGTTAAAAGGGGGTGTTCGCTTCATCAGTTGGTGTTTTTTAAGCTTGATTCTCTCAGTTCCTGAAATCCCCGGGGCGTTTTTCCCCTCCCCGCTGGGTGTTTTTATGAAGGGGGTGACAAAAATCCTCCCCCCTTTACTGTTCATGCTCGCTCCCGGTCAGTGTGTCCCCCCCCTCTGCTTGAGTCCCCATGTCACTGTCCTCTCCCTTTGCAGTCTTATTTTGTAAGAGTGTTTTCATACCACAGGCCTCATTCATCTGACAGCCCTTCTATGAACTCGAGACTGATCTCTTCCTCTCACAGTGGGGTTTGTTAAAATTGAAAACCAATCTTCTATAAGTCCTCCAGAGCACAGATCCCTCTCCCCTTTATGCAGGGCATAAAGGACGAGGCACAATTTGCTTTTTTCTGATTGTAGAAACAGCTGCGGTCATGGGAGCTAGTGGCGTGAGAGTGAATGTTGTGGGCCCTTAATGGGAGGGGGCTTAGGCACCCAGGCACAATTTGCTGTTTCTGTTGTAGAAGCGCTGCAGTGTCACTGAGGGGCTGCTAAGTACAGAGTGAAAATTTTTACCGGCCCCTCATATTGAGAGGCAGGAATGGCGCTCCCGTGAATACGACGGGGGCGAACAGAATGAAATTAGTAGAGCCCTTGCCAAAGAAATGAAAGGAGGGGGAATCCGACCCACGCTGGGGAAAGTGGGTTTTCAGAAAAAAAGAAGATAAGGGACACTGTGAAAACAAAACGTTTTGCAAATGATATCCAAATTTCAAAGTTGCTTTTTTTCATGTCCCCCTTTTTCTGAAGGGCCATTTTAAAAAAATGATACAAAACCCCTTTTAATTGCCACTAATTGTACGCAGCTGGTGGAAAGTTTGGGTGTCGCTTTTGCTGGGCTTTACCTTGAGAAGGCTGGTACAGATTATTACTCCCCTGATTACCGATTATTGGTATTGACCCCTAAAGAAGCCCGCGTTTTGGCGATCGGTGGTTTTTCCCCCTCCTTCCCTAAAAAATTTTGGGCCAAATGTTGGAAAAATGATAGGTTTAAGACTTTTTTGTTTCCCCTAGCAACAAATCAGCACTCCCTTTCATTTATACAGTGCTCTGAAAAAAAAGAAGGGGGCTTGTTGGCTACTATGGACAACAAAAAAAAGGCTCGACCAGATGTTTCCCTAATGTCCCCCTTTGTGATACCTTTTTCTTTTTGGGGTCTTACATTTTCTAGCATACATAATAAACGCTTTTAAAAATTGTTATTTTATGTTTGACATGATATATGTATATTTATTTTTTCATTGACTAATTTGAGGGACATGATGACCCGGGCTGCGCCAGTTTTCTGGTGATTTGAGCCAAAAAAATTTTATGAACAGGTGCACTCCAAATTTCGGGATAAGAGCCTTTTTAATGCGCCAAAGACACTTTTTAAAGCGTCTAAGTTGGGGCGTTCTGGGGGCGGGCACCACAATTTTGGATTAGACACATTTTAAATCTTTGATGC